>CM055650.1:9230676-9405676 GCA_029378325.1 Elaeagnus macrophylla | reverse complement strand
TTCACTTGCAATGTGTCCCCTTCCCTGACATTTAAAACATCTAATGGTTTTCGGCTTTACCTTGATTTGTATGGTTGGATGGCTCGACTTTCCTCTCTTCTTGGATGGTTTGGTTTCCAACCATTGGATCGGAAGTTTGTTGAAGCACGTGTGTTGCCCTTCCTCTTAAGTTGTTGCTCAACTTTGACGGCCTTTTGTACCATCTCATCTACCTCCACATAATGTTGTAGTTCAACAATATTGACAATTTCTTGATTTAACCCATTGAGGAAACGAGCCATGGTTGCTTCTCGATCTTCCTTCACATCTGCCCTTATCAAAGCAATCTCCATTTCTTTGTAATAGTCTTCGACACTCCGATTGCCTTGTTTTAAACTTTGTAACTTTTGATACAAGTCTCGATAGTAATGACTGGGCACAAAGCGCTTTCTCATTGCTGCCTTCATGTCTACCCAAGTCTCAATTGGACGTTCTCTATTTCGCCTCCTGTTAATAACTAACTGATCCCACCAAATCACAGCATAGTCAGTAAATTCAATGACAGCTAGTTTTACCTTTTGTGCTTTAGTAGATTGGCGACAATCAAACACAAATTCTATCTTTTTTTCCCACTCAAGGTAGGCTTTAGGATCGGACTTCCCTTGGAATGACGAGATTTTCATCTTTATACCACTAAAGTTGTCATTCCCTTGATTTCTAGTTCTCATTCCCCGTCTCCCTCTTTGACTACCCATAGAATCTTCCCCTTCATCATTCTCATCGTGGTAGTAATTATCATCCTCTTCTCTTACTGGAACTCTCTCCCTCCTATTTGGTTGACGAACGGGTCTTGGCTGATCTACACGTGCATTTTCTACTTGATCTAAACTCTCATGTTTCCCTCATCATCATCCGTCTCATCTCTCCTACTAATGCCTCCATTAAAAACTTTGGGTCCTTCAATAGTGTTCTTATTGTCGTTGGACATGTTTTCCTGCAAAAAATGAAAATTAGAAAAAAAAAAACCTCACAGCACTCCCTTACGTGTTTCACTCAACACTCCTGTTTTCACACAATAATATTTTTTTTTTGGTTAGAATGGGAACTTGATTTTTTGTTAGAATGGAAGGTATTACTACGAGTCAAGCCAGTAGTTTTTTTTTTTTAAATCCTTTATATCTCTTTTCTTTCTAGAATTGAAATAAGAACGAAATTAAATAGTAAAATGTAATACAAGTATTAGATGGCTTTGCTAATCATAGGATAGATATAGAACTCAAGAATTGAAACAAGAACACAATGAACAAGCAGAAACTAACTCAAGAATTAGGTGGCTTTGCCAACTATGGGATGGTAAATAAGAACTCAAGAATGGAAATAAGAACACAATGAACAAGTAGTAGCAAACACAAGAATTAGGTGGCTTTGTCAACCATAAAGAAGTAAGAACCAAAGAGAATTTGCTCTCAGTGTTTATAGAGCTAGGAAATCTGAGCACTAAACATTCACATGTGCTTAAAGGTAAAAAGAAAAGAAAATAATAATGGTGTTTCCTAAAGTAGTGATTCTAAAGGGTATCCAATGTGCTCTTAAGAGCAATAAACACTATAATTCGTCATTTTCCTCTCAAAGAGTATCCAATGTGCTCTTAAGAGCACTAGACAACAAAATTTGTCATTTTCTCTATCTTGGATTTGGACCATATTTGTTAATGTTTGGATTTCTTGTTCTTCTTCTTCATAAACAATTGTTCTTCTTCTTCAACGGGCCTCCATTTGCATGCTTGAGTCCAAATTCCTTGAATCAGCCTATGAATTCCTTAGCCCGTGATCTTGTGATTGGGCCAATAGGAACTTGAATCGGGTCTGCGTTCCATGCTCTTGTGTTAGCCATGTCCTCATCATGTTCCTTGAAACCAACACTTTCTCAGGGCCCCCTGGAAGAGATTGATGCCCAAGTAAGATAACTGCTCCAGTGCGCATGCCAGATAGATTCTGAAGTGATGAAATGTTGCTTTGTGTAACACCTTTTCCAAAATAGATAAAAGATTTTTCTAAATTCACCATTTTGCCCGAAAGGCGACTATACAAGGAAAAAGCCTCAGTTAACACCCGAATGTTTTTCTCGCTTGCACGACCAAAAATAAGAAGATCATCTGCATATAAAAAGTGTGTTGGTGCACGAGCTCCTCTAGGTGAAGAGATTGGGATTAAACTCCCCATATCAACTAATTTTCCAAGGTATCTACTGAGGAAATCTTCAGCTATGCAAAATAATAGTGGGGACAGAGGATCCCCCTGTCGGACGCCTCTAGAGCAAGAAAAATATCCCCTGGGTGAACCATTAACCAGGATTGAGATTCTCGATGATGCAAATATATCTCGAATCCAGCCCAGGAATATGTTGTCAAAACCAAAACATTGCATGACTTTTATAATAAAATCCCAACTCATAGTATCAAAAGCTTTGTGAATGTCAATTTTTAGAGCGATGTTCCCCTGTCGGCTGGAAAGCTGCATAGCGTTAAAACATTCAGAAGCACCTGCTATACAATCGCTAATGTTTCGACCTGGAATGAATCCAAATTGATTTTGAGAAAGAATACGAGCGCATATCTGTCCTAATCTGCCAGCAATAATCTTTGTTATTAACTTGAACATGAAGTTGCCTAAAGCAATAGGCCTATAGTGCTTGCTTGCTGGTGTTTGGGTATAAGAATTAAGAAATTGGAATTTAGCCCCATGTGGCCCGTTTTAAAATAATCTTGCACCGCTCGTACAATATCTGTACTGATAATATCCCAACATTGTTGAAAAAATTTACCAGTAAATCCATTCGGTCCTGGGGCACTCATTGGATCCAAGTCAAAAACTGTAGCTCTTATGTCTTCTGATGACGGAATGCGTCGTAAAGTTTGATTATCCACAGAGGTGACCAGGGAAGGTACCACTGACTCTATGGGAGCAAGATCTGTCATTCCACCTGTATGACTTGAGAAAAGACTTTCATAGTAATCCAAGATTTGAGTAGCTATTACCTCTGGATCATTAGTTATTTCCCCATTTATTTCCAAATGTGTCAAAGGTTTTTTTGCTCTTAGACGACGAAGTAGTAAGTGAAAAAATGTAGAATTTCTAACTCCACCTTTCAGCCATTTTAGTCTAAGCTGACGTAACAATCTATCTAAGTCAGCATGGGCATCGGACTCCAATTGCAGCAGTTCTTCTGAGAAAGAGTCATCATTAAAACGTTGTTGAATGTCACCCAAAGTCACCCAAAGTATCTGTTGCATTTGCAATATTTTGGTTCAAATTACCAAAGACAGTTTTATTCCATGTCTTGAGAATTATTTTAAGAGCCTTAAGTTTGCTAGTAACAATGACCAGGTTTCACGAACCAAATCCATAAATCCAGGGTGTTCGAGCCACATTCCATGAAACCTAAAAGGCCTTGGGCCACCATTCCCTGCCATGGAAGCCGTGAGTAAAAGCGGATGGTGATCTGAGCAGTAGGGAGGGTACAACGTAGTCCAAGAGTCAAGAAAGGATTCTGAACACCCTTACAGTAAGTGTAAAATGCCCCTTTAGTGTCAATTTCAACTAAGTTACAAGAAGAGATCATAGCACAAAAATCTTCAATAGAGGTATTACTACGAGATCATAGTTTATGAGTATCTGAAATCGCCCTTTATGAGTCCCAGAGGTCCCTTCTGCTAACATATGTTCACAAAAAGAAATTTTTTTGAATTTGCTGTGTAAGTGATCGTTATATGCTGTTGATGTTGTATAACAATTATTGTATCACACTGCGTTGGCTGCAAATAGCCAAAACTATATAACGCCACATACATCACAACTATCTTGCCCACAGGATCTGGGAATTACTTTGATCTACTATTGGAACCTTCATCATACCAGATCCACAATTTAAATCACGGACTTGTGATTTGATTCTGATTTTTCTGGGTTTTGCTCCTTTATTTTGGTAAGAGTTTATTTACATCTTCATTTTCAAAAATATAAAATATTTATTGGATTTGCTGTGGATATCTTATGGTGTTGGATGAACTATGGAACACATGAAAAATGCACCTAAAAAAAGTTATGCTGAAGCCATTTCTAATTCACTCACAAATGTTGTGATTGAACCAACTAATGCACATCCAAAGAAAAAGGGTGATATTGCATGTGTTGTCGTAAACCCCGATCTATATCAATCACGCCTGGAATTATGTAAATTTTCTCTGATTGGTAGACTAATTCTTTCTAAAGGAGATAAACCTTGGTCTCAAGGCGACTTAAAGTCAGGATTAGCTGCAGTTTGGAAGCTATCTGCTAATTGGAAGCTCATTTCTTTAGGACGTGGCTATTACCATATGTTATTACATACTCCAGAAGACAAAGCTAGGATTTGGGTTAACGCCCCCATCAATTTAAAGCCTGGTATTTTTAGAGTCCAACCTTGGATGCCGAATTTCAATCCCTTGCATCAGAAGGCAACGAATGCCCATGTGTGGGTTCGCTTCTACAACTTGCCATGGGAATTTTGGGATAAGAAAATTCTTGCAAATATGCCACATTAAATGGAGAAATGGGAAAGTTTGCACGTGTTTTGATTGATATAGATCTTTCTGAAAAACTCGATGAGCAATTAATGATTGAAGTAGGTTCTCTAAAGCTCTTTATTGATTTATTCTATGAGAACGTTCCAGACTTTTGCACAATCTGTTCATCAGTAGGACATACTGTACTTAAATGTCGAAAAAATGGTTCCAATATCACTGGTGATCTCCCAAAAAGGGTACCCAATTCTAATACGACGCCACAAACTCGGCCCAAATCAAATTTATCGGCCCAAAGCATCCACAAATAATACAAACATCCCGGTCAGCAATGTTTTCTCTGCACTCAACATTGTAGAGTCTAATGATCATATTACTGTTGATAATACACCGGCTGCTACCTTGAATGAATTTAGCTCTGTGCCCGTGAACAACATTGATGTTCGCCCAGCCTCTGTTGTGACTACTAAACTTGTGAAACCTGTCGAATCTACAATTGTCTCTTCTAGACTACCCACTAAGGGTATGTCTCAAATTACAGCCCCACTTGATGTCTTTCATACTGCAGATTTGCAGGCAACAGTTGGAACCGTCTCCTCTATCAATACTATGACAAGCTATGGACCCTCTGCAAACACACCCGGTTCTACAGACATCCCTAAAACAGGATCATTGCCTCCTCTTGCTGCATCAAGACTTACCTTGCCTACTCTTTCCCTTCCACCCTCTTCTGCAGTTTCGATAGCTGACCTAAGTGAACGTATACAAAAAATGAAACATGATTATGCCAAAAACAATGAGGATCTAGGTTGGCAAGTTGTAACAGGGAAAAATCGACGAGCAAGATCAGCTAGCCCATGTCTACAGCCTATGAGACACACTTCCAGCACAGGGAAGTCTGATGGTACTTCAATATGATAGTCCTCTACTGGAACTGTAGAGGTATTTCTAATAAAAACACCTGGAATACCCTACGTAACTTTTGTAAAAAGGACAGACCAAATTTTCTTTGCATAGCAGAACCAATGTCCGATCTTAAAAACACTCAAGATCGCTTTTGGCAAAACTTGGGTTTTACTTTCATCGGTTCAAACTCCACAACAGTCAGCAAACTTTGGCTATTTGCAGCCAACGCAGTGGTAGGTGATACAACAATTGTTATACAACATCAACAACATATAACGATCACTTACACAGCAAATTCAAAAAAAATTCTTTTAACATTTGTTTATGGTAAGGGAACATATGTTAGCAGAAGGGACCTCTAGGACTCACCAAGCGCCTTGGCTGGTGATAGGGGATTTTAATGCTGTTCTTGGATCCCACGAAACTACTGGCTTGACTCGTAGTAATACCTCTATCGAAGATTTTTGTGCTATGATCTCTTCCTGTAACTTAGTTGAAATTGACACTAAAGGGGCATTTTACACTTACTGTAAGGGTGGACACTATCTCAAGTACGATCAAGATTAGATCGTGGGTTGTGTTCAGAATCCTTTCTTGACTCTTGGACTATGGTTTCTTGTTGTACCCTCCCTCCCTAGACACTGCTCAGATCACCATCCGCTTTTACTCACGGCTTCCACGACAGGGAATGGTGGCCCAAGCCTTTTAGGTTTCATGGAATGTGGCTCGAACACCCTGGATTTATGGATTTGGTTCGTGAAACCTGGTCGATGCCTATTCAGGCTAGCGCTATGGGCATTGTTACTGGCAAACTTAAGGCTCTTAAAATAATTCTCAAGACATGGAATAAAACTGTCTTTGGTAATTTGAACCAAAATATTGCAAATGCAACACATACTTTGGGAGACATTCAACAACGTTTTAATGATGACTCTTTCTCAGAAGAACTGCTGCAACTGGAGTCTGATGCCTATGCTGACTTAGATAGATTGTTACGTCAGCAAGATATCTTTCTAAGAGAAAAGATTAGACTAAAATGGTTAAAAGGTAGAGATAGAAATTCTACATTTTTTCACTCACTACTTCGTCGTCTAAGAGCAAAAAAACCTTTGACACATTTGGAAATAAATGGAGAAATAACTAATGATCCAGAGGTAATAGCTACTCAAATCTTGGATTACTATGAAAATCTTTTCTCAAGTCATACAGGTGGAATGACAGATCTTGCTCCCATAGAGTCAGTGGTACCTTCCCTGGTCACCTCTGTGGATAATCAAACTTTACGACGCATTTCGTCATCAGAAGACATAAGAGCCTACAGGACCGGATGGATTTACTGGTAAATTTTTTCAACAGTGTTGGGATATTATCAGTACAGATATTGTACGAGCGGTACAAGATTATTTTAAAACGGGCCACATACACTCGTGGCTAAATTCCAATTTCTTAATTCTTATACCCAAACACCAGCAAGCAAGCACTATTGATCAGTATAGGCCTATTGCTTTAGGCAACTTCATGTTCAAGTTAATAACAAAGATTATTGCTGGCAGATTAGGACAGATATGCGCTCGTATTCTTTCTCAAAATCAAATTGGATTCATTCCAGGTCGAAACATTAGCGATTATATAGCAGGTGCTTCTGAATGTTTTAACGCTATGCAGCTTTCCAGCCGACAGGGGAACATTGCTCTAAAAATTGACATTCACAAAGCTTTTGATACTATGCGTTGGGATTTTATTATAAAAGTCATGCAATGTTTTGGTTTTGACAACATATTCCTGGGCTGGATTCGAGATATATTTGCATCATCGAGAATCTCAATCCTGGTTAATGGTTCACCCAGGGGATATTTTTCTTGCTCTAAAGGCGTCCGACAGGGGGATCCTCTGTCCCCACTATTATTTTGCATAGCTGAAGATTTCCTCAGTAGATACCTTGGAAAATTAGTTGATATGGGGAGTTTAATCCCAATCTCTTCACCAGAGGAGCTCGTGCACCAACACACTTTTTATATGCAGATGATCTTCTTAGTTGATATGGGGTGTTAACTGAGGCTTTTTCTTTGTATAGTCGCCTTTCGGGCCAAATGGTGAATTTAGAAAAATCTTTTATCTCTTTTGGAAAAGGTGTTACACAAAGCAACATTTCATCACTTCGGAATCTATCTGGCATGCGCACTGGAGCAACATCCTTATCTTACATGGGCATCAATCTCTTCCAGGGGGCCCCGAGAAAGTGTTGGTTTCAAAGCTTAGCTGACAAAATCCGTGTAAAGCTTGAGGATTGGAATGGGCAGACGATTTCATTGGCAGGACGGCATTGCTTGATTTCTTCTATCATTCAAGGAACATTCCTCCACTCATTTCAGATATATAAATGGCCAAAAACAATCCTTGACGACTTAACAAAAATTATTCGTAATTTCTTTTGGTCGAGAAAGACAGATACAGTTAAACAGGTACAAGTGACTTGGAGAGACTGTTGTCGTCCAATAGATGAAGGAGGCCTTAGTCTGCGGGATCTTCGTCTCCTAAATGAGGCCATGCTAAGAAAGTTTGCATGGAGGCTGTAGGGAGATCTACCATTCCGCTTTACTTACGTAGCAGATATCTAGCAAAAAATGGCTATCCAAAGAATTATTATGTCTGCTCATCAGTCTGGCCTGGTTTGCGCCCTCACTATTTAACCCTCTTGGAGGAATCCAAGTGGTTAGTTGGAAGAAATTCTACAGTAAAGTTTTGGACGGACAATTGGTTGGGTACACCTCTAATTGATATGGATAATCCCCCAGTGGACCCCCCGATACATTCACTAGTGGGGGATTACCTCCAGGAAGATGGTTGGCATTTACCTCAAACTTTCATGGTATCCTATCCAGATATTACCTCAGAAACTCAATCAACAGTTGTTGGAACTAGTTCGGACATCAGAGTTTGGACACGCTCAATTAAAGGAGGTGTTACGGCCAGTGAGGCTTATGACTCAGTACGTGTGGTTGGCGAACGCAAGATGGGTAGGGCCATCTGGGCCCATTATATACCACCATCAAGATCTATTTTGCTATGGCGTGCTATCCAAAATAAACTTCCAACGGATTGCCAGTTAAAAAGGAGGGGACAATCATTTCCTTCCCGTTGCTCATTATGTGGATCCAAAGAGGAAACTATTTCACACATGTACAGACTCCTCTATCTTAAACTTATGGACGACCGCAATGGCGATGGAATTTGGATCACAGCTCGCCAGTTTATGGAAAACAGGAATTATTTCAATCATCTAGGTGATTTGGACCACTAGAAATGATTATCGATTTAACAATAAGAGGACGACGCTGAGCTCGGCCTTTGCAACAGTGTGGCATTTTATTCGTGAAGCGAGTCTCTCAAAGAGTGGTTACATGCAAAATACTGTGGATGATTTACAAGTTCTTAGACGACTTCGAATTCAAGGCATCCCACGACGGGCTCCAAGGATTATAGAGGTTAATTGGAAGGCACCACCCTCGGGATGGATAAAGGTTAATACAGATGGTGCAGCTTTTGGAGCATCGGGTTTATCGGGTTGTGCAGGTGTTTTTCGAACTTCTAGATCATTTGTTAAGGGTTGTTTTTGTGTTCTGCTTGGAATATCACTTGCTTCTACTTTTCGGTGGATGCGTCTTTGGTTGGAATCAGACTCGGCATATGTTCAGAATCAGTCTTCTTCGGTTCCTTGAAAATGGCATTCGGCTTGGACAGATTGTTTAGATAAAATTACACACTTGGAATTTCACTGCTCACATATTTACAGGGAGGGCAATGCTGCAGCTGATATTTAGCCTCTAGGGCTCCTAGTTTATGTACAACGACTTGGTGGTGGAATGCCCACCTTTCGCTAGCTCTTTTATTCATTCAGATGCTAACAACAAACCTAATTACAGATTTTGTTTAGAACATTTATTTGTATGTTCAATTTTATTAAGATTTAATAATACTAGTGGTGAGCGGTTTAATGAAGGAGGTGCCAACCTAGTTGAAATGTCCCGGTGCACCCACTGAAAATTGCTAACCTTTCATAAAAAAATAAAAATAAAAAAAAAAACCGGTAAAGTTGACACAAATTGTATGATATGAGATTAATTTGCATTTTTGTACGATATTCATATTTTTTTCTTTGTTATATCGATATTTTTTGTTGTAATTTTCATTTCGTGTATGTTTTTTTTATTTTAATTATTTTTTTTGTTTTTCATGTTTCTTTGATTGTTTGTTTGTTTCATGTATTAAATTTATTTTTATATTACGTTTTATTTTTGTTTCATGTATTAAATTTATTTTTATATTATTTTATTTTTTAATAAATTTATTTTTATAATATTTTCAGTTCGTGTATGTTTTTGTTTTTTAATAAATTATTTTTTGTTTTTAAAATATACGAAGTTCTTGTTTGTTTGTTTCATGTATTAAATTTTTTTTTGTTTCATGTATTGAATTTAATCTTTATTTCCTAAATAAAGATTAAATTATAAACAGAACAAATCACAATGTTAACGAATAAATAACAAATTCAAATTTAATCAAATTTTGGTACAACTTTTATCGTTAAATAGAGGGCAAAAATAATTATTTTAATAAACCACTTTCTAAATAAAGGTAAAAATATTTCCTAAATAAAGATTAAATTATAAACAAAACAAATCACAATGTCAACGAATAAATAAAAAATTCAATATCTCGTGAAGTATTATTATTAATATCAAATTTTTATCGCTAGAAATAGAGGGCAAAAATAATTAATTTAAGAAACCACTTACTAGAATGCTATTTAAAAATTGATTGCACATGAAAAACCTAACATCGCCTATAAATTAAAATATTAAAAAAAATCATATATTATTTTTAAAATGAAATACTCTATAAATAAGTTTTAAAATATTAAAAAAAACTCGACATAACTTCTAAGCTTGATATTATAAATTTGCGTTTTAGTACGAATATTTGGTTTTAAATCTATGTTAAAATTAAATTTTGAGGTTTTATTTTTATATCGATATTTTTTGTTGTAATATTTTTGTACTATGTTAACGAATTTTTTATTTTATTTTTTTGTTTGTTGTTTGAATTTTTTTTTTTTGGTTTTCAAAACACAATGGATCTCCAATACTATCAACAAAAAATTGGTAAGGCAAAAAAATGAAGCACGACAAATCACAATATTAACGAATAAAAAACAAATTCAACTTCTCTGTGAAATTCAAATGAAATTGTTGGAAACACTTGTAACTATTTTTTTTTAACATTTAGTCCTCTAACTTTTTTTTATCATTTAGTCCTCTAACATTTAGTCCTCCAATTTACCTACAAAAAAATTCAATATATATACTTCAACTAAGAGCAAAAAAATATTTTCTAAACAGAAGAGCGAGGGACACAAACTGCATGATACAAGATGAACTTGCTTTTTCGTATGATAGTCCTGTAACTTATTTATTTTAATTTGTTAAAATTGTTATTTTTGTTGTTATTGTTTATTTGATGTATTTTTTTTTTTTAGGTAAATTAAATTTTGTTTTTATATTATTGTTCTTTGAATTTTTATTTTGTTGCTTTTGTTGTTTTTTAAACTGATTGGATCCAAAAATGTCACAATACTCTCAAGAAAAAATTGGTACCTCTTATTTGACTTCACCATATAAGCCAAGTTCCTACAAAAAGATTAAATTATAAACACAACAATTCACAATGTTAACTAAATAGAGGGCTTGTAGAGTTGCTATTAATATAAATAAATTTGATTACTAAATAGAGGGCAAAATAAATAATTTAGCGCACCACGTACTTACTAGATGTTACTTGAAAATCGAATTCGCCAAATGGATCGCCAAATTCGTCAATTGATGATGTCATTGAAGAATTGAACATGATTTATCAAAGTAAATTAAAAAAAAAACTCAGATGATATAGGTTGACTTGTTAAGTGCATCCGTACAAGATAAACTTGATTTCTGATAATCGTTGTTGTTTATGTGAAATGTTTTCGATTCATGCTATTATTTTAGTTTTGTTGTTGGTTTCAAATTTTTTGTTTTCTTTTTTGATGTATTGTTTGTTTATTGTATAAAATGTTTGGTTTCAAATTGTATAAATGATATAAGATGAACTTGCTTTTTCGTATGATGTTTTTATATTAAAATTGTTATTTGAATTTGTTTTTATATTATTGTTAAAATTGTTATTTTTGTTGTTATTGTTTCTTTGATGTATTTTTTTTTTCCAGGTATTATTTTGTTTTTATATTGTTCTTTGAATTTTTATTTTGTTGCTTTTGTTGTTTTTTAAACTGATTGGATCCAAAAAGATTTAACACAAATTGTTGCTTTTGTTGTTGGTTTCAAATTTTTTGTTTTCATTTTTGATGTATTGTTTGTTTATTGTATTGTTTGTTTTCTTTTTTGATTTTGTATTATGTTTTTTATTTTATTTTTGTTGTTTGAATTTTTTGTGGTTGTTTGTTTTAAACATACTGGATCCAAAAATGCTCCAATGCTATAAAGAAAAAATTGGTTCTTCGTTCGTGACTTCATCGTATCACACAAAAAATATTTCCTGCAAAAGATAAATAACAAATGTTAACGAATAAAAAACAAAATTAACATCTTGTTATCAAATTTTGTAAGAACATCGCTAAAAATAGAGAACAAAAATAAATAATTTAAGAAATCACTTATTAGAATGCTATTTAAAAATTGAAAAACCTAATTAAAAAATGAGCAAAACATAGAGAGAATAGGACGTACCTTCTAAGCTTGACATAAATTGCATAATACGAGATAAATTTGCGTTTTTAGTACGAATATTAAAATTAAATTTTGAGGTTTTATTTTTATATCAATATTTTTTGTTGCAATTTGTTCATGTTGTTTTCGTTATTTTAATTATTATTTTTATTTGATGTATTCTTTGTTTGTATTAAATTTAATTTTTGTAATATGTTTTTTATTTTGTTTGTTTGTTGTTTGAGTTTTTATTTTGCTGTTTTCAAAACATAGTGGATCCAAAAATGTTACAAATATCAACAAAAAATTGGCTCTTCATTTGTGACTTCAGCACAAGGCAAAAAAAATAAAGCACGACAACAAATCACAATATTTATATAGGGCAAATATAAGAAACACCTTTAAGGGAAAATATATATATATATTTAAAAAGAAGCAAAACATAGAGAAATTGGGATTTACTAAGTTTGATCGATATTTTTTGTTGTAATATTTTCAGTTTGTGATTGTTTTTTTGTTTTTGTTTTTATTTTTATTTTTTATTGGTTTGAATATTTTTTGTTGTAATATTAAATTTTGTTCTCTTTATGTTTCTTATTTATTTGAATTTTATTTTATTACTTTTGTTGTATTTTAAACTTTTTGGTTTTAAAATGTTTCAATACTAATTAATTGGTACCATTTGACTTCACCATATAAGAGGCCAAGACACAACAATTTATAGTGTGAACGAATAAATCACAAATTCATCCTACAAAAATATTAAATTATTAGCACAAAACTTTACATTGTTAACAAACAAATCACAAATTCCACTAATAGCAAATTTTGCAACAACTTTGATAGCTAAAGAAAGGACCAAAATAAATAATTTAACAAATCACCTACACCGACTAGGATGTTATTTGAAAATTTAATACGCATTTACTATATTAAATGTGTAGTAAACATATACTTCAACTAAGTGCAAAAAAATATTTTCTAAACAGAAGAGCAAACATAGATTTAAAATGACACAAATTGCACGATACAATTGTTATTTGAAAATTTATTTCAGTTAGATTTAAAATGTCAAATAAGATGACCTTGCTTTTTCGTATGATGTTTTTATATTAAAATTGTTATTTTAATTTGTTTTATATTATTGTTCTTATTATTTTAATTTGTTAAAGTTATTGTTTCTTTGATGTAATTTTTTTTTTTCAGGTAAGTTTTTTATATTATTTGTTCTTTGAATTTTTATTTTGTTGCTTTTTGTTTTTTAAACTGATTGGATCCAAAAATGTCACAATACTCTCCAGAAAAAATTGGTACCTCTTATTCTTCACCAAGACAATTTCCTACAAAAAGTTTAAATTATAAACACAACATTCACAATGTAACTACTCAATCACAAATTTAAAAAGATATAATAAATTTGATTACTAAATTTAGCAAACCACGTACTTACTTGAAAATCGAATTCGCCAAATGGATCGCAGAGAGATTCAATTGAAGAATTGAACATAGGTTGTACTTCTCACACAGATTTAAAAAGAGAAGAATTGACATAGGTTGTCCACAAATTGCATCCGTACAAGATAAACTTGATTTCTAATAATAATATCGTTGTTGTTTATGTGAATGTTTTTTGATTTCATTTTAGTTGTTGTTGGTTTCAAATTTTTTGTTTTCTTTTTTGATGTATTGTTTGTTTATTGTATAAATGTTTGTTTTCTTTTTTTATTATATTGTTTGTTTTCTTTTTTGATTTTGTATTATGTTTTTTATTTTATTTTTGTTGTTTGAATTTTTGTTGTTTTGTTTGAATTTTTTGCTGCTGTTTGTTTTAAACATACTGGATCCAAAAATATTTCCTGCAAAAAGATAAAACATGACAAATAACAAATGTTAACAAAAAAATTAATTTAACAAAATAAATAATTTAGCGCACCACGTACTTACTAGATATTACTTGAAAATCGAATTCGCCAAATGGATCGCAGGGATTTCAATTGATGTCATTGAAGAATTGAACATGATTTATCAAAGTAAATTAAAAAAAAACTCAGATGATATAGGTTGACTTGTTAAGTATTACACAAATTGCATCCGTACAAGATAAACTTGATTTCTGATAATCGTTCTTGTTTATGTGAAATGTTTTCAATTCATGCTATTGTTTGTTTTGTTGTATAAATGTTTGTTTTCTTTTTTGATGTATTTTCTTTTTTGATTTTATTTTATTTTTGTTGTTTGAATTTTTTGTTTTCTTTTTTGATGTATTGTTTGTTTATTGTATAAATGTTTGTTTTCTTTTTTGATTTTGAATGTTTTTTATTTTATTTTTGTTGTTTGAATTTTTTGTTTTAAACATACTGGGATCCAAAAATGCTCCAATGCTGTAAAGAAAATATTTCCTGCAAGATATGACAAATAACAAATGTTAACGAATAAAAAACAAAATTAACATCTTGTGAAGTATTATTTATTATTAATATAGAACAAAAATAAATAATTTAAGAAATCACTTATTAGAATGCTATTTAAAAATTGAAAAACCTAATTAACATCAAAATGCATATTCACTCTATTATTAATTGTGTGATACCTAAAAAAAAAATAAAAATAGGAGCAAAACATAGAGAGAAATGACGTACCTTGACATAAATTGCATAATACGAGATAAATTTGCATTTTTAGTACGAATATTAAAATTTAATTTTGAGGTTTTATTTTATATCATATTTTTTGTTGTAATTTGTACATGTTTGTTTTTGTTATTATTTTTATTTGATGCTTTGTTTGTTTCAAGTATTAAATTTAATTTTTGTAATATGTTTTTTATTTTGTTTGTTTGCTGTTTGAGTTTTTATTTTGCTGTTTTCAAAACATAGTGGATCCAAAATTAAAATAATATTTTGAGTTTTTTGTTTTTTGTAATATTTTCTTTTTTGATGTCTTGTTTGTTTTTGTTTGTGTATTAAATTTTGTTTCTTATTTGAATTTTATTTTATTACTTTTTGTTGTATTTTAAACTTTTTGGTTTTAAAAATGTTACAATACTAATTGGTACCATTTGACTTCACCATATAAGAGGCCAAGACAATTTCCTGCAAAAAGATTAAATTATAAAACACAACAATTTATAGTGTGAAATAAATCACAAATTCATCCTACAAAAATATTAAATTATTAGGCACAAAACTTTACATTGTTAACAAACAAATCACAAATTCCACTAATAGCAAATTTTGCAACAACTTTGATAGCTAAAGAAAGAACCAAAATAAATAATTTAACAAATCACCTACACCGACTAGGATGTTATTTGAAAATTTAATACGCTAAATGAATTTCAGTTAGATTCTATTAAATTAAAATATGATATTAATTTAAAATGTCAAATAAATAAATTATATATTATTTCAAAATAAAACACATTTACTCACTCCATAAATATGTTTTAACCTACAAAAAAATTCAAATATATATACTTCAACTAAGTGCAAAAAAATATTTTCTAAACAGGAGCAAACATAGAGAATATGACACAAATTGCATGATATACACGTATGAATTTCATTGTTTTTTGTTGTAATGTTTTCACTTCATGTTTGTTTTGTATTATTGTTCTTATTATTTTAATTTGTTAAAATTGTTATTTTTGTTGTTATTGTTTCTTTGATGTATTTTTCTTTTTTCAGGTAAAATTAAACTTTGTTTTTATATATTATTGTTCTTTGAATTTTTAGTTTGTTGTTCTTTAAACTGATTGGATCCAAAAATGTCACAATACTCTCAAGAAAAAATTGGTACCTATTTGACTTCACCATATAAGGCCCAAGACAATTTCCTACACAACAATTCACAATGTTAACTAATAAACCACAAATTTAACAACTTGTAAAGAGTTGCTATTAATAGAAATAAATTTGATTACTAAATAAAGGGCAAAATAAATAATTTAGCAAACCACGTACTTACTAGATGTTACTTGAAAATCGAATTCGCCAAATGGATCGCAGGGAGATTCAATTGATGTCATTGAAGAATTGAACACGACTAATATCAAAGTAAATTAAATTAAAATGTAAAAGATATTAAAAAAAAAAAAAAAAAAAAAGATGATAAACTTGATTTCTGATATATGATATATTCCTTCGTTATTCAATCTTTGTTAAAATTTAGTGGTTACAATTAATATCGTTGTTGTTTATGTGAAATGTTTTTGCTTCATGTTTGTTTGTGTTATTATTTTAGTTTTGTTGTTGGTTTCAAATTTTTTGTTTTCTTTTTTGATGTATTATTTGTTTGTATAAAATTTTGCTGATGTATTGTTTTTTCTTGTTTTGGTTTTCGTTGTATCCAAAAATTTTATAGAAAAGCTAAATCAAATAGTATTAAGAAATAATTGTTACCTCATGTACGATTTTATTGTCTTTGTTAGGCGCTTTTTAGCTGTAATAATGATGCCTCTTTCCTTACAAACAAGCAACAAACATGTTACAACGAAACCAAAAGATGATCTTGATTAAATAAAAGAATTACATAACAAATGATGTTAACTAATCATAGTTAAAATTGTCTCAAGACAAAAAGTCATGATAAATGCTAAAATCCATTTGAAAGTTGTATGCGATAACCAGAGAAGCTTCTAAATAAGATAAGAAAGATGCTGTGGTTGCTGGTTAAGGAGTAATGATCAATGCATATAATTTTATACAACTAGGAATAGTATTTACGTAATAGCCATTAAATATACTGAAGATAAAAAAATGTAGATAGAGCTCTAAATAGATTTTGAAAAAACGCAGCCTATTTCAACAATATAAAGATTTTAACCAAAATTTATAATTGAATGTGCGATAATATGAAGAGATATTAACAAATATTACACTATTTTCAGAGCTTTGCTTACTTTTTTTGCGCGATATAGATTGATTCTGGCAATCTTGGTAACCATATTTCAAGTTTCATCCTACCTCTTCCTAACAAGATCACATAAAGAAAAACACTAACAAGATCACATTAGAATTAAATAAACTGATATTACCAACAACAACAACAAAAACAAAAAAAAGGAAAGAAAGAAAGAAATACCTTTATCAAGATTCAAGAAACAACCCAAAAGACCATGACAAAAAGATTTCTTTTCCTTTTCAAATATTTAATCAGCGAAAAAACAGAGACTAATAAAAAATAAAATAAAGAAAGCACATACCAAAGTAGAAGAAGAAACCGAGAGAAAAGAAGCCTGTCGTTTGACAAAAGATGAAGATGAAAACGACGGAACAGAGCTTCTTGAATATTTTTGAGACAAACACTCGTTGCATTCTTTGTCAAAGGTGTTCTCTTTTTGCCACATTTGAACGTGGTATAGGCGTAACCTTTTCCACATTCTCAGATGACGGAAACAAGTCTGTCGTTTGGCCAAAGATAACGATGATGATGAAAAAGATGTCAAAGGCGTTCTCTTTTTTGAGAGACAACACTCATTACATTTCTGTTTGTCAAGTTTCCCAAAGGCGTTCTCTTTTGGCCATGTCAGGTGGCCGAACTGACATAATTTTCACTACGTTCTCCGACTACGATGAAGGAGCATGTCGTTTGGTTAAGGATGACGGTTCTTGGTAGTCATTTTGAATCAAACACAGTTCACAGTTTTACTCCAAAGAAACTCTAATTCTCTCCCCAAACATAATTTTCACTACGTTCTCCGACTACGATGAAGGAGCATGTCGTTTGGTTAAGGATGACGGTTCTTGGTAGTCATTTTGAATCAAACACAGTTCACAGTTTTACTTCAAAGAAACTCTAATTCTCTCCCCAAACGATGATGATGAAAAAGATGTCAAAGGCGTTCTCTTTTTTGAGAGACAACACTCATTACATTTCTGTTTGTCAAGTTTCCCAAAGGCGTTCTCTTTTTTGAGAGACAACACTCATTACATTTCTGTTTGTCAAGTTTCCCAAAGGCGTTCTCTTTTTTGAGAGACAACACTCATTACATTTCTGTTTGTCAAGTTTCCCAAAGGCGTTCTCTTTTTTGGCCATGTGAGGTGGCCGAACTGTCATAATTTTCACTACGTTCTCTGACTACGATGAAGGAGTATGTCGTTTGGTTATGGACGACGGTTCTTGGGTAGTCATTTTGAATCAAACACAGTTCACAGTTTTTACTTCAAAGAAACTCTAATTCTCTCCCCTTCTTCTTCTTCTTTGATGAGCTTCCTTGGCTGAAAACCAATAAGAAAAAAAATCAGGAGAATAACATTGGCCAATTGTGTTTACAATGATTACGACCAAAAGAATTTTAAAGATAGAGTAGGGAGTATTTTTTCAGAGTTTGTTTGATATTGAATGAGATTTTTGGAGCTTTTGCCAAAGTGTTTTATAACGTTTTATTTTTGAATTTGAATTCAAACGGAAACGGTCAAAAGAATGCTTCATAGAGGAAAGTGAATGAGAGTATTGATTTAAGTAATGTCAGTGATTCAGTGTTTTATAACGTTTTATTTTTGAATTTGAATTCAAACGGAAACGGTCAAAATATGCTACATAGAGGAAAGTGAATGAGAGTATTGATTTAAGTAATGTCAGTGATTCAGTATTTTATAACGTTTTATTTTTGAATTTGAATTCAAACGGAAACGGTCAAAAGAATGCTTCATAGAGGATCTCCTTATATCTCTATTTTGGTATAATTTTTTCACTAAAGTTGTCCAGCAAATCTGTATTACTTTATATTAAAATAGTGGAACCAGTGTCGCACTAAATACAAGGGCAATACTATTAATTTCACTACACTGTTTAAGTATATATATTTTTTCTTTTTAAAATATTAAAAACGTAGAAAACATAAAAGTATTATTTTATTTTATTCTAATTAGATATCTTTGACTATAAATTATTTATATTATGTTATTATTTGAGATGGTGGCAGACAAAAATACTTGATTTTAAGATTTTTTTTGCTTAATATAAACAAATAAATGATAAAGATGCTTACATTTTACTTCAGAATACATTAATTGAACATTTGTAGAATAAATATACTAATATAGAAAATTAATTTTTATCTTTATGTACTTTTTATTCTCGTATTTTTTCAATAAAATGTAATATTTTTTTAGCAATGTAATATTTAATTAACATAAAAATATAATATTTTATTTAGTGAATATTTTTCCTACTAAAAATATAATTTTTAAATATATTATAACAATTAATAACATTAATATAATTAATTGATTGATTTGATATAATAATTTAAGAATCTAACTATTAAAAGAATATTTTAGTTTTATAATATATATATATATATATCATGTAAATTATTTTTCACTTTTTTTAACGAAGAAGACCTGAGTTCGTGGCTGCAAGGAAATGAGGCGAGGTCTAAGGAATATAATCGCATATAGGTTTTTGGGTTTCTTTTTCCTTAGATAAATTTGTTGTGCAAACTTTTTTTTTTTTTAATTTTAAAATTATCCTTACTATTTTTTTTAAAAAGTGTCCAACGATCGATGCATGACTTTTTTACAATTTTTTAAAAATTTATAAAATAACTAATTAAAAATTATAAAATTTTTGTGCTTTTTTATCACAAGCTATAAGTTCATATTAATGCTATTTCATTAATAGGAACAAAAATAGTAATAAAAATAATTCAAATTATTTTTATATTTGATTTAATTATTATTTTAATCTAAAATGTGAAGCATTATAACAGTATCAAAAATAATTATTTTTTCTATATCTCTCAATAATTCAATGAAATTTTTTTATTTTTTTCACATATTTATATGATCATTTTTTTATTTTTTTTTATTTAAAAATAAAAATAAATTAATTTTTTTATTTATAGTTTTATTAATGTTACATTAATATTTATTATTATGTTAATTTTACTATTAAATCAATAATAATAATATTCTTTTTACATTTATTCTTATTACGTATTACATTTAATATTATTATGTTAATTTTACTATTAAATCAATAATAATAATTTTCTTTTTACATTTATTCTTATTACGCATTACATTTATTCTTATTACGCTTTCGTAATATGACTTAAAGTGTGGCTGCCTTTAACAGAGGAAGAGACTAAAATAGCATATTTTTGATGAAATTTATCAAATGGACAAAAATAACATATTTTTGGTAAAAAAAAATGGTGAGTTTTAATTTATGTGTTCATGCTAGCTTTACCAAAATACCTTTCTTTAGTTGTTTTTGTTTTAAACATTTGTAAACTTTACAAATTTTTCTAAAAATTCTGTAACATTTATAGAATGATTTTTTCAAAAATATTTTTAAAATTTTTCTAAAATATTTTTAAATTTGTTTTATTTTTATTTTAGTTATTTTATCCAAGTTTACGACTCTGATACTAATTTCTTACGCTTAATACTCAAATTAGAAAATCTTAATTAAATTTATATTTTTCAAATAAGTGTATCTAAATATTGTATATTTTGATGAACAAATTTACTTTATATTCTAAACAATTACAATCTTGATCATGATATTCATTATGTAAATTACATTGTTCAAATACTGATGATAAAAGATATTCTTTAAAATATTGGACTTCTATTTGGTTTGTTAAATCTATTAATTCTAATCTTGTTATAAGATTTTGAATCAAATTTTGTGTCATTTACTTGAACAAAAAATTGCATAAAATAATTTCTTAAAATTATCCCTACCGGGTGATCTATCAAATATGAAATATTAGAAATATAATCAGTATAAAAATATAAAATAGTATCAAATTTTTTGAAAATTTTCAAACAGGTTTCATAACATTTATCATCAAAGTATTGCTCTAAATTTTTTATAAATTTTCTTTCAAATAATTCTATATTGATCATGATTTTATTTTATGAATTTATAAATAAGCTGCAAATAAATATTTAAACATTCAAGATCCTTAATTGACATAAAGTTATAATTATCATACATGAATTTGATGGGTTTACCACGGTCTTCCCTTATTCTATTCGTCTCCTTTTATTACACCTAATATATCTCAGCTTGCTTCAATCTTCAAAATTCACCTGGTTATAGAAAAGTTCTTGCATCAATACATATTTATGGTGTACAAAATTTAACTTATAGAAAAATGAGAAAAAAGTGGATTCACTCCATTTTATTCATGATATGATAATTATTACAGCCTAAGGCCAACTAAGAATCTTGAAAGGATTTTTAGCTGCTCATTACTTGAAAATATATAACTTCTAGATTATACAGAACTTAAGATTGTTAAAAAATTTCAGCGTATACTCCCTAGAGGTGTTGGTGTAATTGATGTGTCCTCTAAATGAAGATGAGTTCCTTTTATAACAGAATGAATCTCTTTTACAATAATTTTCCTACTTTTACTGTGCCTACTTTTTACTGTTCCTCGGCACATGTTGCCAGCTGCTGTGGTTTTTACATCTTTACTTCTGTTTGTTGCTTTCCTACCGATGGGTCTTCTTCACTATTTTTTGTCTTTTTCTACCGACAGCTTTGATTGTGTAGATGATGATGTTTCTTCATCTTCTTTATCTCTTATGCGAAAAATGAATTTATGATCTGTAGTAACCTTCCAGGCATAGAAACAAAAAAAAAATTGTTGCTTGACTAACTTCTAAATTGTTGGAGTTGAAATTGGCTTCAAATTTACTGATCTTCTCACCACCTTCCTTAGTAATGGCTATATCACTATGGGAAATGATGATAACCTTATTAGTGGAATAATTTACTTTGATTTTAATAGAGTTGTCAATCTTTCTAATCTTATAGTAAATTTGGCCTAACATTTGACATCTAGATATGCAGAGTTTCTCTGTGTTGAATTCTTTTTCTGGTAGTGCCTTTGGCTTGGGCACTTCTCTACTAGTGTTGGCAATACCTATTTTGATAAAATGATAAGAACTGATACAATCCTCACCATTCCAATCCATTAAAGAACTAAAGAATCTAAGATAGACAGGCTTATCACTGCTCTAATTTTCTTTCTAAAATTCTTTATGGCTTTTTAAAAGTTTTTAGGAAAATAATTTAATTCGCTTAAATTAATCCCTGGATAAAGGTTCTCGATTAATTCTGCATGGTATGCCCTATATACGAAGATAGGATCTGCTCCTTCGAGGATGTTGAATTTGCTTCTAGTTTAATAATCATTTTCTACAGTGTAGAACTTCATGTATTCTAGACTTTCTAGCCAAATTCTATAGACTTAATCATTGAACTTTGTTGAGGTTTCTATATTGATCTTTTTCTTCCTCAAATTCTGAAATTTGTCTGGGAGATGTTTCTCTAAATAAAACTGGTGGTCTAATTACTTTTCCTAATGTTCTTAATCTGATGGTTGAACCTGGTTGTTGTTGTAATGCTATGAAATAATTTTTTACAACTTTTTCTGGATTTATAAGTTTGGTGCCTTATAATTAGCATAGCTTCCTTCAGCATCTATCATGTTGGTGAAAGCTCTATGAGTTATTCCACTAATTACTAATATTGCTCTGCTTGCCTCTTCCCAATTTTTATAAATTCCAGGATTTTGTCCATTATAGACTACATAAAACTTCTTTTGTTATACCTTTTCAACTTCATTAACCCAATTAAGTTTTTCTTTCCTTTATTTGAAATTTTTTCTTCTTTTGAACTGTTAGGTTCTTTCATTTTGATTTTAACCTTTTCTTCAAAAGTTTTTTTTCAGAATCTTTAGGTTCTGAGATTTGTTTTGAGTAACTAAGTCCTTTCTTTATAATACCTTCTCTCTTAGGGTTTTCTCAAAATTTAAAAGTGCAAGTTGTTGCTCAAGAATTTTTATCTCATCTTTTATTTTGATTTTAAGACCAATATGCTCCATTCCTACAATCATAAAAATAGTTAATGGTGCTAATTCTCTTGTTAAAGCATCTACTAAACTATTTTTTGTTTCTGGCAAATGTTCTACATCAAACTTATAATAGTTAAACCATTGTTGCCATTTAATGAGTCTTCTTTGCTTATAGTCTCCTGCAATATTAATTCTTAAAAAATGTGCAAAATTTTTATTACCAATTATAACTATAAACCTTGAACTTATAACATATATTGTAAATTTTTTTAATAGCATTTTTTAAAGTTAAATATTCTTTTTCATTACTATATTAATTGAACTCAGGGTCTTGAAATAATCCTGAAGTAAATTTACAAAGATATTCATCTTTGTCATCACCCTTTGCTTTTAATACTGCTCTCCAATATTCATGTAGAGCGTCTGTTTCTATTATCATTTTATCATCTATTCTTAGATGATATAAGGCTAGTAAATATTTTACCTGTGTTTTTACCTTTTTCATGTATTTAGGGGGCGTTTGGTTCGCTGAATGTAATCGTAATCGTAATCGTAATGGAATGTAATGTAAAGGAATCAATATTACGATTACAGTGTTTGGTTTAGTCACTGTAATCAAAAAAGGAATCAGTATTACAGTGTTTGGTTTGACAACTGTAATGTAATGGAATAGAAAAAAAAATTATATAATTATTTTAAAAATACAATTTAAAAAAATAAAATTTCAGAAATAATACAATTTCATAACAACAATTAATAAAAAAATACAATTTTATAATTTTTAAAAAAATACAATTAATAAAAAATACAATTTAATGTAAATTACATTTAAAAAAAATTACATTCAGAAAAAATACAATTTTATAACAATAATTAATAAAAAATACAATTTAAAAAAAATTACATTTAAAAATAATACAATTTTATATCAATAATTAATAAAAAATAATACAATTTTAAAAAAAGAAATACAATTTCATATAAAAAATATAATTAAAAAAAAAAAACAAAACAAAACAAAAAAACAAATCGCGATGGCTGCTGGAGTACTCGACGGGCTGGACGACAGGCTGAACGGCGACGCTCGGTGGACGACGACGTGAGGCTGCTGCTGACGCGACAGAGGAGGCGCTGGATCGCGATGGCTGGGCGCTGGTTGGCGATGGCTGGCCACTGGTTCGCGAGCTGACGACGACGGTCTTGGATATACGACGAGCTGGACGGCTGGCGGCGTCAGGGACGGGATGCGACGACGGTGATTGGATGGCCTGGCTGGTTCGCTCGCGAGGCAAGCTGGGCGACGGGGAAAAAAAAACACTGTTCATTCAGCCTTCAATTGTAATCAGTTTTCAGCCTTTCAAGGTGTGTAATAACAATTCCCTATCTATCAGTAATTCATTACATTCCATTACAATTCTATAACCCAACCAAACACAATAACATGTAAAAGCAATTACATTCCCTCTTCCATTCCTTCCAACCAAACATGCACTTAGTGTTTTGAATAGTCTATTGCTAAATATAATCTTTTTTAAGCTTTGTTTGTAATGATTTTCTAAATTCTGCTAACTTTTTTATATAAGCTTCTACATATGTTAAACATCCTAAAAATTTTTGTAGTTGATTTTTATCTTTAATTGTACTAGAAAAACTTTAAATATTGTTTAAATTATGAGGTTGTAGGTGATGTTTTCCGTTTTCAATTTCTAATCCTAAATATTTTATTTTTTGTAGAGTTATTATTACATTCTTTTTAGATAATATTATCCCTGATTTTCTACATTCTTATAAAATATTGACAATGTCTAAATAATATCTTTGTAAATGTTTACTAAATATCAATATATCATTTATATAAATACATCAAAAATTATGAAAATTTTTAAATACATTATGGTGGTTGAAAAATTCATGGTGGTTGTTTTAAACTAAATGGAACAACCGTCCATTGAAATTGCTTTTTTGAACAACTGAAAGCTGTTAATTTTTCAGAATCTTCATCAAGTCTTATTTGTCAAAATCTACTTTTACAATCAAAACTTGAAAAATACTTCTTTTTTTAATGAGTGATAATAATTCTTCTTTCTTTGGAATAAAATAACCATCATCAATGGTTTCTTTATTTAAAACTTTGAAATTTATGACAATTCTTTTCTTTCCTCTACGTTTTTCAGCTTCTTTTTCTACTAAAAAGGTTGGACTTAAATTTATTTTTCAAATTTTTCTTTATCTTTTGGAGTATAAATCATTGATTTTATTCTAATGACTTTTAGAAGATTTTTTGATTTTATGGTTGCTATTTTATTTGATTTACAATATTTTGATCTAAAGGATTTTCATACTTTTCTTAACAATACTCTTACTCTTATTAAGGCTTTATTTTCTTGAATTTCATTTAGGAAGGATTTTAGTTAACCTCTATATCTAAATAAATATTTTCTAAATATTGTTTGTGTTGTTCTATATTCTCACTACATTTTTGCTTTTTTATATTGTGACATAAAAGTGGGTGATGAAACAGTTAAAGTTTTTCTTATTTTTGATACATATATAGTTTGACTTTCTAGAGTTGCTAAACTTATTCTATCTAAGTTTTGAGTAAAAGGTTGGTATAACTTTAAAAAGTTATTTTCTAGTAAAATATCAACGCCAATTTCCTGTTAATATATTGTAGGTATATAAAATATTTCTTCTCCTATTAATATATATGTATCTTTTAAAACTTTATTAAGATTTATTATAGTATTATTTGCAATTCTAACTATTAGTTCTCTTAGTGATTGTTTCCAAAATTCTTCTAAAAATACATATTTATTAGATACACACATATTCGTATCTGTGTCAATATATGCATGTAAATGATAATTATTATATCTTTTAAATTTTAATCTTATTTTTATATAGGTGCTGTTTAAATTTGTTATACTTAATAACTCATCCATTATTCAGAATAAAATGCTGAATAAGAGTCAGATGTCTCTGAATCTGTTATTTCTTCATTTTCTTTTAATAGATAAATACTGCACGTATCTTCTATATCAGATTCTTCTATAGGTTCTAATTTCATTCTAAAAGTTTCTTCTAAAATTTTTATCTTTTGTGAAAATTCTCTTTTGAATTTTTTTTATGTTGAAGTCTATTAGGACATTCATTTGCGTAATGACCTTCCTCATTACATATCCAACATATATATATATTTTTCTAGATGGACAATAATTTTTCGATTCTAATATGTTAAATTTTCTTATTCTAAAATATCTTTGTTTATAAGGTTCTCTATTATATTTTCTTTTATATTTTTGAAAATTTTATTTTCTAAATTTATATCTTTTGAATTTTTTATACTTTTTATGTTTTTTATATTTATTATAAGGTTTTATATTACATCCATATTTTTTCTAACATTCTAAAATCTTTAGTGTCACAATAAATTTTATCATTACCTTTGACTTGTTTATATTCTTTGTTTCTTGACATTTTAGAATTATTCAATTTTTAAGGCTTCTAATTCTTCTTCCTAATGTATTAGATATATTTTTTCTATTATTATTCCATTATTCTGTCATTATTTTATGTAATGTTCCAGGTAATTTTTGAAAAATTATTTCTTTATAAGTTTATTGCATAGAGGGTGGTAGTTTGTGATAATACATTTCGTATTCATATATAAACGAATATATATAGCACATATTACATATTTTCATATTAGCTAAATGTCATTTGGCTTCATTTATTTAGTTTTCACTAGATTCAGTGATACATCTACTTTTATTTTCTCCAATGAATTCTTTATATATTTCATTTACTATTGTTTCTAAATATTCTCTACATGTAGATGTATTTTCTATCATCAATAAGTGTTGTTTTTTCGTTAGATTTGTAAACCAGACTTTTACTTTTTTTGTCATTTTATGAGCTACTAATACTCTACAAGTGGAAGGACTTGTTTGCATGGTTGTAGATATTGTATGATTACACTTATTCCACTAGCCCATTCATCTAAGACTTTTATTTTATCTCTTATACAATTTAAGTCTAAAATATTAAATTTATAGCTTTCATGTGGCCTAAATTCTTATGGGATACTACTCCTAGTTCCCGAATGTAAACTTTCTTCCATTTTAGGTGGATGTATTTTTCTATTTAAAGGTTCAGTCTCTTCTTGTCTTTGTCTATATCGTTCTTCCCCATATAGGTCAGATATTTCTCCTCTTTTTGGGTTTGGTGAATTTGGTCTTCTTGGGGCTACTAATACTGGTTCTATATGTATTTTTAGATTTATATTTTCTCCTTCAGATTCATTTTCACTAATTATGGTCATATCATCCTCTTTTTTATTAGTACAAATTTTTTTTTCATAATATTTTTTCAGTTATTTATTTGTTAAGGTAAAAAAACTAATTAATTTTCATATATCCTTATTTTCAGGGTTTATAAATTATTTTTCTAATTCTCTTATATATTCCATTATATTGGGATTATATCTTTTTCTTTGGATATCTTTTCATCTTTTCTTTTCTCATTTTTAGGTATCAATGCTTCAGATCTCTTAAGAGGTTTTTCTTTTAATCCTTTTAAATGATCAAATTTTAATCCAATAATTTTTAGTATATTATTAACATCTTTTATTAATTCTATTATTTCGTTATGTATATTTAATTATTTTTTTAGTATGATTATGTTATCTTATTTCTTCAAGAATTTATTTTTGCATATCATTTATACTTTGTAAATATTTGATATTTGATTCACATGTTGCATCTACTTCTTCAGCTAAAAGAATTAAAACTTTCATTGTGATTTTTATACTTCCATTTATATTTCCATTTCCTTCTAACTCTATTTCTTGTAACTTTGATTTTAACATTCTCTAATCTCCTTTTACTTCATATGTCAGTAAATTTTTTATTTCTTTAATCTTCTGTTTTAATTCTTTTATCTCTTTTTGTTCTTCCCATTCAGGTTTATTGATTTTTGCATTATCTTCAATAAATTTTATTTTAGAAATGTTATTTCTTCTACATGGTATTAGAGGTTTTTCTTTAATATATAATTTTTATTCTTCCGATATTTCAAAATCTGTCATTACTTTTAGGTTTATTACTTTTCTTATTTTTTGAAAAGTTTTTTCTATTTTTATAATCTCATTATGTCTATATATTGAACTGTTATGACTATTTGTTAATGAATATCCTACTATGTAATGTATTGAAAATGGATGATTTCCTTCTTTCATTAAATTTCCTCTCAAATTCATATGCTAAACTTAATACTTGATTTAGATTTTTGTCATTAATGCTAACTATAAAGTTAGGGTGCATTGTGAATATTAATTTCTGATATCTTAAATTTTTATGTATCATTCCTAAAAAAACATATCTTATGTTTATTATTCTATTATCTAATAATGCTAGTTTTATGGGTGTATCTATCCCTTATCTGAAGTGTGTTTTACTTAGAATTTGTATTCCTCCAAGGTAAATATATCCTATTTTTTCTTTATCTTTTTGTGAAATTTTTGATAATTTATCAATAATTGTTTCTTTATCAATTAATGTTATGTTAAATCTTCCCTTTACATCTGTTATGGTTATACTCATTTTTTATAACTTATACCATAATAAATTATATCTTTTGTTGGAAACATTTTTCTTATTTTTAAAAAAGATAATTCTTTAAATTCATCGCCTTCTTTAAGGTTTAACTTTGATTTTTGAATTTTTTTTAAATTTCTTTTTACTAAAAATTATTTCTTAGGAAAAATATCTTGAAATATCTTTTGTTTCTATTTCTATTATCTCTTAATTTTTTGTTTAATTTTCTATGATTTCAGTTATTTTTAATGTAAATTATAGAATTTTTAATGATTTGTTTGTACGGTTTACGAAATATGATAAAAAATTTTGCACAATTTTAGTAAAATTTTGTCTAATTTATTAAAAGATAATATTATATTTTGTTTTGTTGAAAATAAAGTCGTTTATCGACTTCTGTCTATATTGCTTTGCACCTCAGTATTCCTTTGTTTTGAGTCTTTATTACGACTTTCACCCCAAAAATTTTGGGCCTTAGTAGCTATTAGCTTGGACTCGAAAAAATCGTCCATAAAAACGCTCTCTCTAATCGGATTCACTTTTTCCCTTCTCGTGGGACAACAAGAGGGCTTTTGCTAGTGTCTACAATGCCTTGTTTGTCAGCGGTGAGTGGTGACTAGTGGGTAAACCGAGTAGTTCACCATTCTTTCGATTCCTGTCTATTCTCTTCGGAGCTTCTATTTAGACTAGCCTGAGTTACGAAAACTTAAATGGCCGAAACCAACAACGGTTCTGAAATCCCAACTAACAAGACGATATACATAAACAACCTCAACGAAAAAATCAAGCTCGATGAGTTGAAGAAGTCTCTTGAAGCCGTGTTTTCACAGTTCGGAAAGATACTTGAGGTTTTGGCCTTCAAAACGCTCAAGCACAAGGGCCAAGCTTGGGTGGTTTTTGAAGATGTCTCCTCTGCTTCCAATGCCCTTCGTCAAATGCAGGGCTTTCCCTTCTATGATAAGCCTATGGTATTCTTATTTCCCTTCGCCTTTCCACTTGTTTTTATAGAATCCACTTATGGTAGGAGAAAAAAAAATGTGACGGGAAAATATGAAAGTGATTTCTCTGAATTGTAAATTGGGAAGCGATATCTTACGTATTTTTGCCACCAATTTTTGAATTCGAAGCTTGAGTTTAGACCCTTTTTATTGTTTGCATTACATTTTTTATTGTTTTTGCTACTGAATTTCCAGTCTCTGCACTAGAATGTCCAAATCCAGTTGCTGCAGATTCTATTTTGTTGGTTTCTTGTTTAGTAGTAAATATGAATGTGGTTCTATTAGGGCTTGGATTGTAGGAGGAATGCTACTTATCTCAACCTGGCCAATTGAGAAAATCAGAGCTGATAAGATACTCTATGTTTTGATTGCTTCTCCACATATTACTTTCCTACTAGGTCCCATAAATTTCCTATACAACCAGATGCAAATCTTCTATTCTGAGCTTCTGACTAGTACTGATTTGATTTGTTAATTATTGGGGTTTGGTCTCTTTTTGTTGCTTATTTTTTCCATTTGGACAATTTTTAGTCTAAATCATGTAACTTAAAATTTGGATTAGAATTTTGGTAATAGTTTTTCTTACTTAATTGTTTTCTGTACGATTTTCCCCTTTTTAATGACCTAGAGAATACAATATGCCAAGACAAAATCAGATATAGTAGCTAAAGCTGATGGTACTTTTGTTCCAAGGGAAAGACGAAAGAGGCATGAAGAAAAAGGTGAGAATTTTTTTCTATCGGTTTGCTTCTATCATAAAGGATTTGTAATTAAAGATCATTTTTGTATTTATCTCTATCCAATAGTTATCTCCGACACTGTCATGGCTATCATATGTCTTATACTTGCACAAACAAAGTTGGGAGATTGAAATGGCTACAATATTCAATTGAAATAATCTAAATTTGCTGGTAATCTCACACGGGTATTTGGTGTTGGATTTGGGAACTTCTATTATGGTGATTAATTTTAAAATTGACTGCATATCATCTAAAGGAATACTACATGCAACAGCTTACCTTGTTGTTGGATGGTGCATAGGAGAAGTAAATGTGTAATTACGTATGCCATATCAATGGGTAACAATTTATTTTTAATATACTTTTATCTTTGTTGTTCCCAGAAGGATCTTTAATAAACTGCTTCTGATTCTTAGTTAGATAGGCACAAAATTTGAAGTCAACATATTATTGCAATGCATTCCTGTTGGCATTTTTACCTAAATAATATTTAGATCTGGTTTTCCTGTAACCCTTTGTTTTACTTTCCTAATATGGCAGTAAAGAAGCGTAAAGATCAGCATGATCCTGCTCATGCTGGGGTGGCTCCGAATCCTGCTTATGGTACAACACCTACTGTAAGCATCTATCCCCCTGTTTTTTATGTTCTACATTATGTATGCCTTCTTTTATACTCTGCAGTCTGCACTATGATGAGTCTGAATAATTTTGGTGATTTCTTCTAGATGAAATAGCTTTTGCAATTAAATGGATGTGAATTCTGTTTGGTGAGAATTACTTTTTTGTCTAAGCTGTTTGGAAACTTAAATTTAGTTTTTTTGTGTTGTGACCTTCACTGTTCTCATGAAATGAAAAGGTCTGTTAAAAAAATTTCCGTAAGTTTTCTCAGATATGAGTTGAAGTTAAATCTAGTACAGTTATTGAAAAAATTAATTTAACAAAATTCGTTTGAATTTGACCTATCTATAATTTGTTTGGAGTCCCTTCTTATAATTTGCTGGTAAGCTTAAGCTAAGCGGCTTTCTTTGAAGTCTAACTCTTTAGAGGAATAACTATTACTTATTACTGTTTACAACATGTTACAGCTATCACATATACCCTATCCTGGTGGTATAAAGGCTGTAGTACCTGAAGCTCCTGCTCCACCAAACAGCATACTGTTTGTTCAGAATCTACCTCATGAAACAACACCCATGATGCTTCAAATGCTTTTCTGTCAATACCCTGGTTTTAAGGAGGTTAGAATGGTCGAAACAAAGCCTGGTATTGCCTTCGTAGAGTATGGAGACGAAATCCAATCAACAGTTGCAATGCAGGCTCTCCAAGGTTTCAACTTGACACAGCAGAACTCTATGTTAATTACATATGCAAAGAAATAGGTAACGGAATTAAGTGCTTTCTTTATGTAAAGAAGCTTGCTTTGTGTTTTTATCCTCTGTCTCTTTGTTCTGATGATATTTTACTCTTTATTTTCTATCTTAGAGAGAATTGACTGCATCGAATATTGCCCTCTGGGTTGTTCACTTATGTTCTCAATTTTTGTATTTCTTGAGATTTATCTATGCCTTATTTTATGATATTATCTAGGTATGAAATTTTCTTTTGAATTTTTATATTTGTCACTGTACGTACCTGTGGAGAGTTCATTTGGCTAGCCGTCTTCTCCGTTTCCTTTTAACGTTGGGAGAGCTCCTATTACAATGGAGCCTCTTCTACATTCACTTTTTCTATTTAATTTATTTCAACAAATACAGATTATCCGTGTATTTATACCTTAGATTTCATCTATAGTATTTTTCCGTCCAACTATATTCAAATTTTAGTGTGATTATTTGGCATGTTTTGATGTTTCTTTCTAATTTCATGTTTTTTGTTTAGTTATTTTTGCGGTTTAAATTGTGAAGATCTCTCATACATGAATGAGATTTTTATTTTCGTTAAGGTATCTTTAATCAATGAAATTTTTATTTTCTAAAAAACAAAGAGTTCCATGGATTTTTTTTTCTTTCCAAATTGAATAATGCAGTAATAGGACAATTGAAATACATCAGCAAGCTCTAAGATAGAGCAAAGTTAAGAATATTTAAAGAGCCAAGCAATCCTGCCAAATTAATCTATACAACATATTAAGTTCCATAGCTTTCTCTCTACTTTTTTTTTTTAATCAAATGTCAATAATACAAATTACGTAGATTTCTCTTTTCTTTTATTTTTTTCATCAAAGGTTAATAATATAAATTCCGTAGCTTTCTATTCCTAAAAGTTGGGGCTTACCAGCTAAAGCTATATCACTAGCCGAGCTTGGGCATTCGTTAAAATGTTTTCTCATTTAGGGCCTTCCACACTCTCCACCATGTAACAAGTCTCCTCCACTGCTGAGCTTCATGAATGTTTTCTTCCAATTTTTTCATAGTAGTGTATCATTCCATCAAAAGGTTATCTGATGGAATCGTGTTATCAATTTTGGCTAACAACAACAAATAGTAGTTATAAAAGGTTGGAAATTTTTAATCACAATCAAGTAGCAAAGTTGATTGAAGCCAAAGCTATCTGGAGTGATCAGATGTGTGATTCAACAATACAACATATTACATTAGCAACATGATTATTGCTTGTCTGTTACACCCACTCCAGTTTACTATGCCGTGTATAGATTTTGAATCAAAGATACACCATATCAAGTAAGCACTGTGATTATTGGTCATCAGTTATACCCTGTCCAACTCAGTGTGGTGTTTGTCTAGTTGGTCTTTCAGCTGCTTCATCCACCCTTTGATCAGCTTCTCTTGCTTGTTGATGATCTCATTTTTTACCTTTAACTCTTCTTCCATTACAGCAATTTCCTGTAAATTATGATTGATCAAAATAGTACTTAATGATCTAGAAAGACTTGAAGAAATGGATATCTGAACAATACAATACTTTTACCTACCTTTCTAAGTTTATCAGCTTTACTAGGTTGATCGTCACGTTGAAGACCAACAAAATATAGTTGAAGCTTTTTGGCAGCCTCCATAAAATCTCTGGCATGCCTCTCTACATCAACTGAAGCAAAAAGACAAAAGCTTTATATGGGATGTACAAGTACAGTTGGTAACACAGTCCAGAACTTATCTCATTGTCAATGAAGGTGATGCAATTTACAACCCCCTAAACCAGCAAAGGCTATGTGTTTCCAAGCAACTAAACCCACTTTCAGAATTCACTTGGCAGATATTAGAGGAAGGATAATTTCCCACGGTATAACTAAAAAACTATTGTCGGCCCCTCTAACTTCTCTATCCTTAAAAAGTAACAAAAATCTCAAACCTATAGGTAGACCATACTCGTATGACCCATGAAAATTTACAATAATCATGAATTCATGCATTGTTCACTCATAAAACAAGAATTAATGTGGATTACATCTTTGTAATAATTGTAGATCACATCACAGTCCACCTTTACAACCCTTAAAGCATGAAGTTAAGCTTATCACACAATAATAAAAACAAGTGGGGTCATTGAGCCCCATCTTTCTAAGTTCTGCTAATAAGATGATTTCCTATCACTTCCATGCAACATCTCTTTTACTGTTAAAACCATACACACACTTAGGTTATAAGCAATTAATTCAACTTACACATCCCCTATAAAGTTTTGTGCTGTAAGCTACCTTTAGAGCTTTTGATGTAGTATCCATCTTGTCATATCACTTTGAATAATATCTACCCAGAATTGAAGGTTAAACAAAACCAGTGTTGAACCCAATATTTATTCAATCAAATTAAAATCTCCAATCAACACTTCATTCCTAAGTTATTTCATCCAAGTACTTCATATCCCAATTGAAGTTGCGTTAGATCCAACCGGAATCAGTCTTCTTATTTTAAAGGAGGAAATATAACATTTTTGGAACCAAGAAAGAAAAGCACTTTACAAGAACGAATTGCTGAAAAAGACCAAAATGAGCTACAGAAAATCAAGAAAAGAAAATTAGGGTTTACTAACTCTGATGAGAAGGGTGAGGCGAACGGTCAATTGCTTGGAGCTCTTTTGCGGGTAGACATGGAAGCAAAGCAGCCTCCAACGCTGACAAAATCGTCATCATGTCTGGGCTGCCAGCTGGTGTCGTGGTTTCCGATTGATGCTGTTGATCAATTGATTGTCGATCAGCCATTATCGTCTCTGTTTCCGCCGGGGGGGGGGGGAAGAAAAAAATTGAATAGTTAAAGTCATCATTGTTGACGCATTGTTCGTTGGGTCTTTTGGGGGAAAAAAAATGACAAATCCTCACCTGAAAGGAAGTGGCCGTAATTTGGAATAAGAACTACAGATCAGATTGAAGATGAGTCGCCGACCATATTATTTTGCGAAAGCTGTGTTAACCGGCAATCTATCAGTATTGGCAGGATAGGAAAGTGGCCACACCGGAGAATTGGAGAATAGGTCATTCAACCGAGGACTAAAATTTGGATGTTTCCATTTATACAGATGACTCGATTTACAAAAATACATTAAATATTAGGTTAAATTATACAATTAATTCTTAATTATTTATTAAATTTATACTTAAATTCTTAAATTTTAAATTTAATAATTTAGTTTCAAATTTTTAAAATTTCACACCTAGATTCTTAAACTTTTAAATTTTACAATTTAATCTCTAAACTTTTAAAAATTCATACATATATAATATATCTTAAAATTTTGATTTAAAAGCATGAATTATAATACTCAAGATAGTACCTATGTGTAGATTTATACCTAAAATTTAAAAATTTAGAAACATAAATGAGAATTTAATTAAAATTTGTAATGAATAACAATTAAAATTTATATAAAAGTATAAAGTAAATATGAAAAATTATTTAAAAAGGAATTGATACATTTTTAATATTCATGATACATTAAAAGTACATTAAATTGAATGTATTTAAGTAAATTTATTTTAATACTCATGTTATCAAAATAGTTTCAAATAGTTTGGATTTATTTCTTTTATCAAAAATAAAAATATTAAAATTTAATAACATAAATACTAAAGAGATACTAAATTTGATAATATAGATATTAAATTATAACTATTTAATAACATGTGTATTAAACTAGAATCATTTGATAATATAAGTATTAAACTAAAATTCTTTCATAGGTATATTAAATTAAAATTATTTAATAATATAAATATTAAACTAAAATTTTTTAATAATATGGTCCGGAAGTTTTTTTTTTTTATTTTATTAAAAATGAGTTTTAAAAAAATACCAAGGCCATTTAAAAATATTAAAATTGTAGATAATAACTTAAGATAAATAAAATCTCATAATATTTTTAATAAATTAATAATTATATATTAAATAAAAGACTAATTTGAGTAAAAATAAAGTAAACTAATGGTAAGAAATTATGTAATAATACATTCAAATAATTTTTTAGTAATTTAAAAACACATACTATCTTAGTTCAAGACATGATAATATATTATTTGATCTCTTCTTATTATTTTATCGTGGGTTAACTTAATAGTTTAGTAATTGATACTATCTTAATTCAAGACATGATAATATATTATTTTATCTCTTCTTATTATTTTATTGTGGGTTAACTTAATAGTTAAGTAATTGATTGATTGATTGCTTTATGTTTTAATTTAAATGTTCGAATCATAAAATTATTTTATTTAAAAAAATATTTAAAATAACTTCATTTACTTATAACATTTCATTTAAAAGTATTAAAAAAAATTACGCTACATAAATTTAAAAAAAAAATTCGTTAAGATTGTAGATAATATTTTTTTTTTTTTAAATCACATTACAAAAATCCATATATTTATATTGCAGATAATATTAATATTCAATAATATTTTAATAATTTGATTAAATAATATTAATTAACTATATCTTTAAAATTTTGCTAATATTAGATATTATTGATGGTATATCGAGATATATTTTAATTTTTTTAATCCATAAACAACTATGTTTTGTAGGGATTGGCACAAATTAAAAAAATCGATTGGACCAAATCTAAATCGAATCTTTTAGGTCGATTTTTATTGATCCAGTAAGTTCGATTCGATTCAACTTTTTAAAAAATCGATTAAATTGATTCGGTTAAAGGCTTATAAAAAAAAACTTATTTAAACAGAACCATATTTAAAATAATATTTTTATATATGCAATGACATATTTTTTATTTTTATTTGCATTTATATATAACCATATATCATACATTATGATCATGATATATTTATATGAGCTTGAAACTTATTACATAACTTTAATTTTGATGATTTTATTTAATCGAATATGATATAATAGTGTAGTTGATATTTTTATGTGTATATTTTTTTAAAATAAATATATTAGGTCCAAATCGACCGACCATATTAATCGGTTTGTTCAGTTTGGTTAATTTTTATAGATAGGTTGGTTTTAATTTATAAAAATGCATAATCGATTAAGTCAATTCAGTTAGTTTTTTGGGTCAAAAATTAAACCGACCAACCTACTTTCATCTCTAATATTTTGCTTAAGAAAAAATACATAATATATATATATATATATATATATATATATATATATATATATATATTCTCTTTTTGGAATCATAATTAATTGTTAATTGAAAAAATAATAATTAAAGATTGATAATTGATTATGTATGTAGCTTGGTAATATTTTTAAAAGTGAGTATATTTTAGAAAATATATAGATTTAAATTTTTTGAATATTTGATTTTTAAGAGTTTAGTATTTTTATCTCTCTTACATTAATTTTCTTATTTTTTTTTATATATTTTTATTATATACATAATTTTTATATACATTTATAATATTAAAAAAAAAAAATTCCCTTGGGTACAATCCATTCGTGTCTGATTTTTGAACAAATATTTGCTTATTTGGACCAAAATTTGACCATATCTTTTGTTTAAACTGTCGAGTGTAATATAAAATATTTAGATAATTAGGTGTGTAAGTAATTTACTATTAAAAAAATATACAATTTAATTCAATTCCATTATTTGGTCATTTTATCTACTTATTTACAAACTGAGGGTTTAATTTTTAAAAACCCAAAATTGTCCTCATTTTAATGGTCGGGGGAACATTTTTTTCTTCTCAAAATTTGACTACCCAACCTATTCGAAGTCATGATTAAATCAAGCTTATATTTTTATTTTTTAGAAGTTAATTGATTCAAATAGATCTAATTATATATGTTAATTTGATGTGTTCAGGTTTCAAAAATAATAACTTATAAAATTAAACTGAATTTATACTTTTAATATACTTATTTGTTGATTTATTTTTTTTTCATATATTTATATAATTATAAATTATATTATTATTAAATTTAATTAAAATAAAAATGTAAATAAAATATGATTTAGAGTAAAGAATATATAACTATGACATTCAACGTAGATATTAACAAGCATTTTGATAAGATACCTTAATTTTTCTTAAAATACTCTTTATATTGAAGTTTATATAAATAATGACAATTATAAAATAAATTATTTTTTTTTTCCATAAAATTATGTGATATGTATTCTATATTCCAATAAAAGTATGATTATATGCATAAAATCGCTAAGTCAACCTTACTCAAACCAACTCATAATGTTAACTTGAATGTTAGTTGTTTTAGAGTCATAGGTTGACTAAGATTTAAAAATTTTCAAAATCACTAAATAAAGTTGGCTTGTAAAATAGCTTAATAGCATATTTAATCAACTTATGCCCACCCTTAGTCACGTGCTTGACACATGATCCAATTTCTTTTTCTTTTTTTAAATAATAGAATTTGTGTGCTCTACATAATTGAAATGTTTGAAAAGTTGTCAGCAGAATCAAACAAAAAAATTTTATTATATGTAAATATTTATTTTTTTATATAATACGTGTGTGGTTATAATGTAATTTATTAAAAGATAATGTAATTCAGTAAATAATACATGTTTAGATATCATCTGATTAAAGGATTTCCTTTGGATAAAACAAGAAAATAAGTGTCAAAATATTAAAAAAAATAAATAAAGATTCTCTTCTTTTCTATAAATATGAAGGTTTGTATCATAAAAACGAAAGACTTGATTTATCTCCCAATTTTGAATGATAGATATCTAAATAGATGCAGAAGTAAAAGTTACAAAAGATTACATGTAGGTGCAATTTGCATTAATATACAACCTATTTTTTTAGTTAGAAAAAATATTGTATGCTGTATCACTTTGTTTGATATTAGATAGACTAATTTTAAATATGCATTTATCACACAAGTTGAAAGAATACTTAATAATAGTCATGTATTATTACAAATAAATCTAAATTTTACTTTAAATATATTCATTTAAAAGAATAAACAAATTTTATTGTTATTATATAGAGCACAAAAATTTAATAAACACACAAATATATATATATATATATATATATATATAAAAGAAAAGTCATCAATCAATAAAATAAATTATTTTTATATTATTTAAATAAAATAAAAAGTAAATTTTAAAGTAATTGATTATAATGTATATTTATATTTATAGTTTATGAAAAAAATTAATTAATTTATATTTTATTATATTAATTTAAAGGAACGTATTAAATATAAAAAATAAGCAATGTAATTTGTTATAGTACAGTACAACAATAGTGATTGATTTGAAAATATATACTGAAAATGCGGCTTCAAAATGCGTACCGCGCAAGCTTGTTGATTGAGTCCGTCCACTGATAAGAAACGTTGACGTATCAAGCAGAACCCACAGCTGACAACCTGACCGCTCGAGATAAATACAGTTCCGTTTCCTTCCTCTCATCCTCTGCCCAATCTTTCAAATCCTTTCTCACTTATTCCCGCTCTCAGGTCTCAGAAATGGCAAACAGGCTTAAGGTAGAAGAAATCCGAACCGAATTAACCAAACGTGGTCTTGGCACTACTGGAACTAAACCCACCCTAGTATGCCTTCCATATTCACTCTCTCTAATCTCCTTTTGTTTTTCTCTTTTGCTAGCTACTCATCTTTTGAATCGTTACAGGTTCGAAGACTTGAATCTGCTATTCGTAAAGAAAACAATCAACTATCTTACGGCAATGTTGATTCTAATACCAAGAAGAGGGCGAGGGATACGGAAAAGGAAAATAAAAATGATGGGGATTCAAAAATCAAGGCCATTGACGAGTTACGGAACTTGAATATTCAGCAACTACGCAAACAAGCTACTATTCGCGGTGTTTCAGCTGCTGGGTCGAAAAAAGAATTGCTCGAGAGGCTGCGTAATAGTTCAGATGAATGGTCCATTGAGTTTCATGAAGGTATTTGAGTTTATTGTTATGGAAAATTCTTTGTTTACTGAGAAGATTGCAGGATGGAGAAAGAAAGTAATGTCTCACTTTTACAGTTGGAATCACATATCTGGTTAAAACCCTTTGGAATTCCGTGCCTGATTGTTTTTGTAATTAGGGACAGACATTTTAGGTTGAGTTTAGTTGTTTGATAAAAATTTGCAGTTTATATATTCTGTTCTAGCCGTGGCAGCTAGTGAACAAGGAAGTAACAAGGAGGAGATGGTTGTTACTGCTACGAAAAAAGGTGCAGCAGTACTAGACTTATGGTTACCTGATGACATCAAGGACAATTATCATGTTCTTCATGTGGTAAGGCTAGTAAGACACATCACACAGTGGATTTTTGTCAATTGATTGGATTCATATTTGCATTTTTCTGAGGCAGAATTAATATCATATTGGCATATTTCATTGCAATAAATTTGCACTGAACCCTTGCATATTTGTTTGTAGGGAAATGATGTATATGATGCAGTGTTGAATCAAACAAATGTTGGGGATAACAATAATAAGTTCTACGTGATTCAAGCTCTTGGTGAGCTCCAAACTTTACATGTTTAAAAGGCTACTTAAGATGATTACATGCATTTTTGCAAATTTTTAAACATTCCTGCCTAAATATTTAATTGGAATTTCCTTTTAACAACTTGCAGAATCTGATGATGGTAGTAGCTTCATTGTTTATAATAGATGGGGAAGGGTTGGTGTAAAGGGTCAACACCATACTCATGGCCCTTACACATCACGCGAGGTTGCTATCACGAACTTTGAATTTAAATTTTATGAGAAGACAAAGAATCGCTGGGAAAATCGGAAAGAGTTCATTTCTTACCCAAAGGCATATACTTGGTTGGACATGGACTATGGAGAAAAGGAAAAGGAAATGGATTCAGTGAGTTCCTTTGATTATGAGACCCCAATGCTTTTCATTTTTTGAATTCACAAGATATTCACTTTTTTTTTCCCCACGCCGACTACAAATCACAATTGGTTTTGGTGAAAGTAAATTATTAATTATGCATTCATCTAAAGAAGAATAATAATAATGGTATGTTTCTTATTACTTCTAACTTGTGAGTGTTCAAAAATCATTATCAGGTCAATGGAAACTTGGATCTTGCTATTGGAGCTCAGCTTCGGCAAACACAACTTGAGATGAGAATTGCAAAATTTATATCTCTTATTTGCAATATCAGTATGATGAAGCAGCAAATGATGGAAATAGGTCAGCTGATGAGTAATTAACTTACTGCTGGATATCACATTACAGATGATGATAATCTAGAAGCATGAAGCATTCTCAGTTGATATCTTCTAATAATAACATATTTGTTTTACTTGAGAATTGAGATAACATAACTTCATTGTATGCTTTCAGTGATTTTAATCTATTAATTTTCATTTAATTTTCTTTCTGTGTTTTTTTATCCTTTTTTTGGTTAAAGCTCCTGAACATTGTAATTATAGTATATGTGTATTTTGTCGTACAGGATACAATGCCGATAAGTTGCCACTTGGTAAGCTAAGCAAATCAACAATTTCAAAGGTGTGTATTTGTCTCTTGCGTTGAAGTCTTATTGGATTTAAATTTGGCCATTTTTTCCAGCATATTAATGATTAAGTGGTTGAAAAAGGTTTTCAGTTTAGTAATTGGTCACTTGGAACATATAGTTGAGGGTACTTATTGAGAACGATATTGGATTCTTTTAGGAGTTTTGACTTTTAAAAGAAATGAGACTGATAAATGCAAGCAAATTGGAGCATTATCGTTGTTTGGTTTGGTTGCTTTTTTTTTTTTACATATTACTTGTAACTGTAATGATATCTGAGACATCTGGAATATTTTAGAGAAGGTGCATTAATGTTATGTAATGTGGCACTTCTTAAGGATCACAGTTCTTGAACGTTTCAAACTTGAGGATACCTATCATTTGTTTTGAAACTTTGTAATAGCTTCCAGGTTTCCACGGAAGATCACATCATTAAGGTCTATGTGTTTTTAATAAATTTGATCATATCATAATAATGTATTTGCAGAATGATGTTAAGCTCCATGAGTAAAATTTCTCTTCTTTTGACACATTTAGGGCTATGATGTGTTGAAAAGGATTGCTGATGTTATCGGCCATTTGGATCGGAGGACACTTGAGCTATTAAGCGGGTAAATTTGTCTACCTAAAAGTGGGTATACTTTACTTTGTTGCGAGCATGAAACATAGATTTCCTTAAATGCCTTACCAAATCGTGTTTTATAACTATCTATGGTCTTCTGCATAAACTATTAGTTTAGCTCTCTGTTTCTAGTGCTTAAATGATCACAGCCAGCTTGGAAAAATCTGACATTCCATAATTTAAATATGGTCTTTGCAGAGAATTCTACACAGTTATTCCTCATGATTTTGGATTTAAAAAAATGCGTGAGTTTCTGTCTCTATATCTGTTTGGACCTTCTATTTTGAATACACAAGATAGTGACAACTGGTAACATTATGTTGTTTTCGTCATCATTTTCATTTACTTTTTAATGTTATTTTGCTGTCCTTCAAAAAGATTAACTAATTTCTGTAGAAATATGAATTTCAAACAGGTGATTTTGTAATTGACACTCCTCAGAAGTTGAAGCATAAGTTGGAAATGGTAATCACTTTTAGGCATAACCAATACTTTTATATAAGCTGCTTTAATCACGGTTGTTTCCCTCACTTTCTGTTGTTGGGCTGGGAAGGGAATGTGCTGCTCTGGCATTTTTATGTGGTTATTAATATATTTGTTCAACTTCTTTTTACTAATAGGACTATTAACTCCTGGAATCTTAAATTTAAGGTTGAAGCACTAAGTGAAATTGAAGTTGCAACAAAACTGCTGAAGGACGATACTGAGATGCAGGTATCTTTCATTGATCTAATCATTGTTGATGACCGCTGGAAATTTAGTAGCATAAATAAGCTTGTAATTGCAATCTTTTCAATGCTGGTTCTGGCATTGCCAATACAACTTGTGATTTTTCATTGAGCTGTAAAATGTTCCAACATCTAGAAAATATGCTGACAGAGAACTGTGTACTGACTGAAACAATTTTCTTATGTCTTCTACTATTGTTATTATTCTGTGAATATTAGCATCTGGGAGTTCGCTACTTTTATACATCAAGATAAGTTGTTGACCAAGATAAATCATTGTTCATTAGCTCATTAGCAAAGAAAACTTCATCATTTGTTCCTGACAAGTCAATTCATGATCAAATGATACGTATCCTCTTAACCTCTCTTTTTGTGTTGTTTTGTTATTGTGATTCATAAAACAGCTGGTCTCTCTCTGTGGACCCTTTTATTGTTAACTGGTTACTTCCCTGTTTTATTTATCAGTTTTATTTTTCCAGTATATTTAGAGTCAATTACGGAATTCTTCTTTTCTTATAGCATCCTGCGCAAATCAATTTGTATATTGATCTACTTTTGGTTTTTTTTATTGAAAGAATTTGATTCATGTGCTTAGATAGTTCTGGTTATTTTGGTGCTTTCTAGGCACTTTTACTTTTCTATTATGAACCTTCTGAAGTAGTTGTTTTGATTACTGTGATATACTAATGGATTTTTTGGTCATTGTTGCAGGGCGATCCCTTATATTCTCATTACCAACGGCTTCATTGTGAACTTTTTCCACTCGATGTTGATTCTGATGAATTTTCCATGGTATCTAATATCACATGGCTTTTGAATCATAAATAGTGCATAATTATGAATAACATATTTTTAAAGAGAAAGAAAGTGAATTTTAGTGGGGCCTCTCTGTCCTATGTTGCAATGTTTTGGGAGAGAGAGAGTCTCATTAGAAACCTTTATATTTGTTATTGTTAAGGCTTTAAAATGTAACATTTACAATGTTAGAGTCCATACATTATTTTCACGCATGAGTTCTTGTTTTCCATTTAAACTTTTGCTTGTTTACTTCCTGTGTCAGCAGATTTCAAAGTATACCCAAAATACTCATGCAAGTACACATTCAAATTATGCTGTTGACATCGTTCATATATTCAGGGTATTGAGAGAGGGTGAATCTGATCGATTTAGAAAGGTAAAAAATGTACAATCTATGTAGTAAAATGAAATATGCTCCTTATTTTTCAATGTCTAGCAATTATTGGAAGTTATCCTACTGGTTCTGGATCTTCCTAACCTTCAAGTACTGTTGATTTTGCTCCATTAAGCAGTTTTCCAGTACAAAAAATAAAATGCTTTTATGGCATGGTTCCCGCCTCACAAATTGGATTGGCATTTTATCCCAAGGTAGTTTTTTTGTTCTTCAAGTCTGGCTTGTATAGGTCACGTGTCTGCTCTGGCTGTTGTACAATAAATAAAAATAAAAATGAAACATATGAACCCAAGCAAATATATGAAAATATCGAAATTTTGTGTATGTTTTCCTTCATGGATTAAACATATTCAAATGAATATACCATCGATGATCACGTTATGGGTGCGTATATCAAGCACAACCAAATGACTAAATACGACTTGTAATCTGATATTATAGGGTTGCGCATTGCTCCACCTGAAGCACCTGCAACTGGTTATATGTTTGGAAAAGGGGTTTACTTTGCCGACATGTTCTCCAAAAGTGCAAATTATTGTTATGCCTCTAATGCATCTACAGCCGGTGTGCTGCTTTTATGTGAGGTATTTTTTTCACTCCATGCCCCCTTCCCCCTTCCTCCAAGCCCCAACCAGCCAACAACAAAAAAAAAAAAAAAGCTAACTTGGCATCTTCCTTCGTTTGTGCATGTGATAATAACATCAGCTTTTCTTATTTTTGAAATCTTTTACCTGCCATAAATTTCACCAATATTAAGATCATTTTTTAATGTTCAGGTTGCACTTGGTGACATGAATGAGCTTCTGACTGCCAATTATGATGCTGATAAGTTGCCAGAAGGCAAGCTAAGGTTTGTTTATGGCTATTTTACAAATTTTGTTCTTCGTGTGAACTGTGACGATTTCCTGCCACATTTTATGTTTTCTTTTGCTCTCCATGATGAATTCAAATAATGGTAATAATGAACCTTTGTAATCAATCGATAATGTTAACTTTCACTTTCTTTTTTCTGACTCCACCAGTGAGAGATAACATGGTTGATGAGAACTTGTTTTGTCAGCCTCTAAAGTTTGAGGTCTTTGGTTAATTAAGCATCTCTTTTCATTTTGATGAGATGAAATCTCAATGTTGCAGCACAAAAGGGGTTGGGGGGACTGCACCAGATCTCTTTGAAGCCCAGGTACTAGATGAAGGTGTACTGGTACCCCTAGGAAAACCAAAATCGCATCTGAAGTCCAAGGTACGAAACAATCAGTTCTTTCAAATATCATCATAATGTATTGCCTAAGTTTCACGGCAACGAACATTATTAAAGCAAAGGATTTGCAACTAATTGGGTTTATATTTTTGTTGCAGGGTGCGTTGCTATACAATGAGTATATAGTTTACAATGTGGACCAGATTAAAATGCGTTACATTGTGCAAGTGAATTTCAAGTTTAGTTGAGTGGCATGACTATATGTCTATATCTATGTGTCCTTTGTCTTGCTGATGTGCTAGGGCCAGTTTTGTCTCCTCCTCACCATTTTGGAGGAAAAGAAAAAAAAGTAATAGATATAGCATTGCAAATGTCTATGAAGTCAAAAACCAAACAGCTATCTAAAGTTTCAATGAAATGGAAGCAACTCATACATGAGTTCCTTTTTAGGTTATGTTTTGTCTGTAACTTTTCGATGTATGAGGATCTCTATCCTTTTCATTAACCTGGGTGAAGAGGAGGGTGGGGGTACTCTGTTCTGCTTGATATCAGCTTTCACACAGTATATTAAGAATGCTTCGACCATACTATAATTGCATTTTGTTAATTATAATGCACTTGAGAAATGCAAAGTGCACACAAATTTGCACACACAATAATTATGGTATGTTCGGTGGTAGAATTATTGATTGTGGATTAAACAGCATTGGAGATATTGGTATATGCATGTTTCTCAACTTCTATGGTCAGTTCAGTGATGTGTTTAAACAGCATTGGAGATATTGGTATATGCATGTTTCTCAACTTCTATGGTCAGTTCAGTGATGTGTTTTAGCAAAACTCAATGACTCCTGGATTAGCAAAAGCAGTGTACTTCAAGATGTCGAGTGAAGCATGCATTACCTTTGTTGGAAAAAAATTGGTAAATTCCTACGACCAGATTTACGGGGAAATAAAACAATAAATAAAGTAGAGCTAGAATGAGGAAATAACACAGAGAATTTTACGTGGTTCATCCTAAAAATTAACTCGGTTACTCCACGGTAGGAATGGCAATTTTATCCATCGCGGGTACCCGACCCGTTTGAAGCAAAACGGGACGGATCGGTTCGGGGCGGTTACGGGTCGGTGCAATATCCATTCTTTAAAATAAAATTCGGTTCGGATACGAATCGGATCGGGGCTCCATCCGGGTATCCGTTTTTAAATTACCTTAACAGTTTCACTCTTTCAGATAATCAGGTTCAGCCGTCAAGCTCCATTCCTGTTCGCCACTCGTTGCCAACAAGCTCCAATCCCGTTCGCCAGCCGTCGACTTCGCCTCTAGCAGTCGCCAGCAACAGTTGAGCTTCATCTCGCCATCGTATCCTTCTTTTGCTAGTTGAGCTTCGTCATCGCCATCGCCATCTCAGATTTAAAAATATAGGTGGGTTCAGTAACCTTTTCATAAAAATTGATGGGTATTATATAGATGGGTTCAGTAACCTTTTATTTTCAATCTGATATGTGGGCTGTCTGAAAAGGCCATGAAAATGAAAGTTTTGCTCGACTTTAAGTAGCTCTTACATTGACTACCGATTGCATATTTTCTTTGTTTTTGGTACAACTGGTTCCTTTTCCGATTTTAATTTTGAGTATTTTAACGCAATATAGTTTTTTATACTTTCGTCCCAAAGTGATGTTTTCAAAGAAGTTATTCTATTTCTTGCAAAACTACTTTCTGACTGAAAGTAGGTACTAGAGAGATTACTTCAAATTTTTGAATTAAGAAACTTTCATCAATAGCATATGTGTGTCTCTATTTGATTCAACTATGACTTTATATTCTACTTGGCAGTTAGGAATTGAGCTTTGCACGAAATAGAACACAAGGTTATATCTTGAAAGTAAGCTTTTGTAGTTTCAATAAATGAGAATATTACCAACGAAAAGCTTCGTGATGTAGTTTTATGATCATTCTATTAATTTATCCAATATCCCCCACAGTGCACTGCTCACACTTTTCTGGAAAAGATAGTGTTAGCATTTTAAATAAAGAATTAATTCAATCATTATTTATGGATATTGATGACTTTATATGCTAAAACAGTATAAACTGTGGTGAGATGGAGCTAATACCCATTTGCCTTTTATCATTAAAAGTCCAAATCCAATTAGTAGGAGACGTTACATATTTTTAAAGAGAAAGAAAGTGAATTTTAGTGGGGCCTCTCTGTCCTATGTTGCAATGTTTTGGGAGAGAGAGAGTCTCATTAGAAACCTTTATATTTGTTATTGTTAAGGCTTTAAAATGTAACATTTACAATGTTAGAGTCCATACATTATTTTCACGCATGAGTTCTTGTTTTCCATTTAAACTTTTGCTTGTTTACTTCCTGTGTCAGCAGATTTCAAAGTATACCCAAAATACTCATGCAAGTACACATTCAAATTATGCTGTTGACATCGTTCATATATTCAGGGTATTGAGAGAGGGTGAATCTGATCGATTTAGAAAGGTAAAAAATGTACAATCTATGTAGTAAAATGAAATATGCTCCTTATTTTTCAATGTCTAGCAATTATTGGAAGTTATCCTACTGGTTCTGGATCTTCCTAACCTTCAAGTACTGTTGATTTTGCTCCATTAAGCAGTTTTCCAGTACAAAAAATAAAATGCTTTTATGGCATGGTTCCCGCCTCACAAATTGGATTGGCATTTTATCCCAAGGTAGTTTTTTTGTTCTTCAAGTCTGGCTTGTATAGGTCACGTGTCTGCTCTGGCTGTTGTACAATAAATAAAAATAAAAATGAAACATATGAACCCAAGCAAATATATGAAAATATCGAAATTTTGTGTATATTTTCCTTCATGGATTAAACATATTCAAATGAATATACCATCGATGATCACGTTATGGGTGCGTATATCAAGCACAACCAAATGACTAAATACGACTTGTAATCTGATATTATAGGGTTGCGCATTGCTCCACCTGAAGCACCTGCAACTGGTTATATGTTTGGAAAAGGGGTTTACTTTGCCGACATGTTCTCCAAAAGTGCAAATTATTGTTATGCCTCTAATGCATCTACAGCCGGTGTGCTGCTTTTATGTGAGGTATTTTTTTCACTCCATGCCCCCTTCCCCCTTACTCCAAGCCCCAACCAGCCAACAACAAAAAAAAAAAAAAAGCTAACTTGGCATCTTCCTTCGTTTGTGCATGTGATAATAACATCAGCTTTTCTTATTTTTGAAATCTTTTACCTGCCATAAATTTCACCAATATTAAGATCATTTTTTAATGTTCAGGTTGCACTTGGTGACATGAATGAGCTTCTGACTGCCAATTATGATGCTGATAAGTTGCCAGAAGGCAAGCTAAGGTTTGTTTATGGCTATTTTACAAATTTTGTTCTTCGTGTGAACTGTGACAGATTTCTGACCACATTCTTTGTTGAAAAAATTTATTTCTCCCAGATTGGGGAAATAAAACAATAAATAAAGTAGAGCTAGAATGAGGAAATAACACAGAGAATTTTACGTGGTTCATCCTAAAAATTAACTCGGTTACTCCACGGTAGGAATGGCAATTTTATCCATCGCGGGTACCCGACCCGTTTGAAGCAAAACGGGACGGATCGGTTCGGGGCGGTTACGGGTCGGTGCAATATCCATTCTTTAAAATAAAATTCGGTTCGGATACGAATCGGATCGGGGCTCCATCCGGGTATCCGTTTTTAAATTACCTTAACAGTTTCACTCTTTCAGATAATCAGGTTCAGCCGTCAAGCTCCATTCCTGTTCGCCACTCGTTGCCAACAAGCTCCAATCCCGTTCGCCAGCCGTCGACTTCGCCTCTAGCAGTCGCCAGCAACAGTTGAGCTTCATCTCGCCATCGTATCCTTCTTTTGCTAGTTGAGCTTCGTCATCGCCATCGCCATCTCAGATTTAAAAATATAGGTGGGTTCAGTAACCTTTTCATAAAAATTGATGGGTATTATATAGATGGGTTCAGTAACCTTTTATTTTCAATCTGATATGTGGGCTGTCTGAAAAGGCCATGAAAATGAAAGTTTTGCTCGACTTTAAGTAGCTCTTACATTGACTACCGATTGCATATTTTCTTTGTTTTTGGTACAACTGGTTCCTTTTCCGATTTTAATTTTGAGTATTTTAACGCAATATAGTTTTTTATACTTTCGTCCCAAAGTGATGTTTTCAAAGAAGTTATTCTATTTCTTGCAAAACTACTTTCTGACTGAAAGTAGGTACTAGAGAGATTACTTCAAATTTTTGAATTAAGAAACTTTCATCAATAGCATATGTGTGTCTCTATTTGATTCAACTATGACTTTATATTCTACTTGGCAGTTAGGAATTGAGCTTTGCACGAAATAGAACACAAGGTTATATCTTGAAAGTAAGCTTTTGTAGTTTCAATAAATGAGAATATTACCAACGAAAAGCTTCGTGATGTAGTTTTATGATCATTCTATTAATTTATCCAATATCCCCCACAGTGCACTGCTCACACTTTTCTGGAAAAGATAGTGTTAGCATTTTAAATAAAGAATTAATTCAATCATTATTTATGGATATTGATGACTTTATATGCTAAAACAGTATAAACTGTGGTGAGATGGAGCTAATACCCATTTGCCTTTTATCATTAAAAGTCCAAATCCAATTAGTAGGAGACGTTTTATCTCAAAAAGAAGTGGACCCATTTGCCGTTTATATGTTATCTCATTAGGGCACTGACTCATTTGCCTTGGGTGTCTGTTTTCTGACTTGAATTATTTATATGATTGTTTATATATGATTATTTTTATTTTTTTTTAGAGATGGAAGATCTATCTGAAGAGCTTATATTTCCTATTCATATTTGTGAAGAAGAGCAAGATCATGAATCTGTTAAGAAGTTAAGATTGAAGCATTGGAATGATTTTGATAGAAAAAGAATTAATGGAAGAATGAAAGCAATATGTAAAGCTTGTAAGAAGGAATTGAACGGAAAGACATGCAATGGCACCACACATTTAAAAAATCATACTTTAATGATATATACTGAACAAATAACCACTATATATATTTTGCTTAATTTGTCATCAATAACTGAATTTTTCTCAAATGATATAAATAATAACGATGATATGTTTTTAGTCAAACATCAGGAAAAAATATTTAGTAATGAACTTACATATTTAATATACAAAACTAGATAATTATTTACAGCATTAGATATATTTTCAACTTTGAGATTTGAATTAAAAGTGCGAAATTTTTCGTCAAATGTTAATGATATATTAAGAATACATATAAAATCAGAGCTGACGAAAAAAAAAAAAAAAAAAAAAGTTCAACGGGTCAACGGGTTGGGTTTTGACCCGTGGTTATAACCTGACCCGAACCCGAACCCCGAAAGATCCAAATCTCACCGGGTTTTTTGCCCCGCGGGTCAGTTCGGGTCGGGTCGGTTTTGACCCGAACCGCCCCATTGCCATTCCTACTCCACGGAGCTGCTGTAGCTCATTTTCACTTTGGGATATAATATTACAATGTTTTAAATACAACACTCAACTTACAAACCCCCAAACTCAATACACTCAAATAAAATATCTTTCTTTTCTTTTCTTTTTCTTCTCTCTTTTCCTTTCTTTTCTTTTCTGTTCCTTCTCTTTCTCTACGCTGAGAATTTTCAGAAACTCTCTTCTCTCAATTGCAGGAATGCTTGTTGGGGGTCATTTAGATGGCTTTTAACCTTCTCTATTTATAGAAAAAATAACTAGCTACTATTTGGGTGATGAGATAAGCAATGACCTCATTGCATCTCCATTTTTCTTCATTTGTAGCTACCAGTTGCTCTTCTGTTTGTTGGTTTTGAGCTGACTTCTTTTTCTTTTAAAGAAGTCACAAATTGTGAGCACCATCCACTACAATCTCCCACTTGGAGAATGATTTTAATCATGTCTCCACACATGTTCACTGCAACAACTCTTTTTTGGGTTTATTACGTCCGCAGGCCAATTAAAGTTGAACACAATTTCAATTTATCAATTGTCACTGTCTTCGTAAACATATCAGCTGGGTTATCATTTTCTTATATCTTCTAAAGCTTGAGAACATCTTCTTCTAGAAGTGACCTTGATGAAATGATACCATAATTGTATATGTTTCGTTCTGGAATGAAAAGACGAATTTTTTGCAAGATGGATGGCACTCTGACTATCGCAGTGTAACACATTGCGTTCTTGTTTCTTGTCTAGTTCTTTCCAAGAAACCTTGCAACCAAATCATCTCTTTGTTGGCTTCCATGATTGTAACATATTCAACTTCAGTGGTGGAGAAAGCAACAATCTTCTGCAGTTGAGAAACCCAACTCACTGCTGTTCTGTCAAGAGTATAAACATACCCTGTAGTGCTCTTTCTATTATCAACATTTCCAGCTAAGTTAGCATCCATATAGCCTTCAAGAGCCATATCTCCACTTTTGAAGCATAGTGCCATATTTGTGGTACCTCGTAAATATCTGAGAATCCACTTGACAGCTTCCCAATGTGTCTTGCCTGGATTGTTCATGTACCTACTTACAGCTTCCACTGCATGTGCAATGTCTGGTCTGGTACAAACCATAGCATACATCAAATTTCCTATAGTTGAAGCATATGAAACATTTTCCATCTAAGCACGTTCTTCTGTAGTTTTAGGTGACTACTCTTTGGATAGTTTGAAATGAACACCAAAGGGAGTGCTCAATGGTTTTGCATCCTTCACGTTAAACCTATCAAGTACTTTGCTAATAACATTAAGGTTCCTGATGCCTTGTCTCGGTTGATCCTTATTCCAAGAATTTGCTTTGCAGCACCTAAATCTTTCACTGCAAAATGTTCTGATAATTGAGGCTTCACATTATTTATCTCTTGCATGTTTGACCTAATAATCAACATGTCATCTACATACAAGAGTAAAATAATATAACTGTTGTCAAATTTCTTCATATAACAACAATGATCTGCCTGGCATCTGGTGAAGCTACTGCTGCTCATAAAAGAATCAAACTTTTTGTACCACTGTCTCGGAGCTTGTTTTAGACCATACAAGCTCTTTTTCAACTTGCATACCAAGTTTTCTTTGCCTTTTATTTCAAAACCTTGCGATTGCTCCATGTATATCTCTTCCTCCAAATCACCGTGAAGGAAAGCTGTTTTTACATCTAACTGTTCAAGATGTAAATTCTCCGCAGCTACCAACTTTAATACTAGCCTTATTGTGGTCAACTTCACAACTGGAGAGAAAATCTCAGTGTAATCGATCCCTGCTTTCTGCTGGAAACCTTTAACAACCAATCTAACCTTGTGCTGCTTACTCCCATCATGCTCCATTTTTATTCTAAAAATCTATTTGTTATGAAGAGCCTTCTTGCCTTTTGACAATTTAACAAGTTCCCATGTTTGGTTTAACATGAGTGAGTTCATTTCATCTTTCATGGCAGACTCCCACTTGACAGAATCATCCATCTGTGTTGCTTCCTCATAAGATTATGGTTCTCCATTGTCAGTACAACAATAGAAAATTTTAGGAAGGTGAGTAGCGTTGTGTTGGTTTGTGTGGTCTAGTGGTGCGCCTCACTCTGGGTGTGCATGTTTCCTCTTGCTGTGGAACTTCTTCTTGTTCTTCCAGTGGAACTTCATTCTCTGGTTCTTCTTGTGGAACTTGGTTCCCTGGTTCTGGAATAACTTCATTTTCAAGATTACTGTGGACTCTTCGATGCACATCATCTTTAGAGATCTCATCTAAATCAACATACTCTTTTGTTTGAGTATCGCTGTCAATGCCACCAAATTTTACTGTTGACCTGTCTTTATACACAACATTCTCATTGAATATAACATCTCGGCTTCTGATAACTTGTCGTCTTTCATAATCCAAAAGTGATAACCAAATTCATCAGAACCATATCCAATAAAGATACATTTCTTGGATTTCGGGTCAAGTTTACTTCTTTCAGCAGAATCAATATGAACATATGAAATACAACCGAAAACCTTTAAATGTGAAAGATTTACCTCTTTACCACTCCAAACTTCCTCTAGTAATATTTCATTCAAAGGAATAGAGGGTCCACGGTTGATCAGATAAGTTGCTGTATTGATGGCCTCAGCCTAAAACATTTTAGGCAAGCCTGTATGTATTCTCATGCTTTTGGCACGTTCATTCAGAGTTTTGTTCATGCGTTCTACCATACCATTTTGTTGTGGTGTCCTTGGAACAGTCTTCTCCATTCTAATTCCATTACTTGCACAAAAGTCTCTGAATCTTCTGTCTGTGTACTCTCCTCCATTGTCAGACCTTAGGCACTTTACTTTCAAGTCATGCTCATTTTCCACTATAGTTTTCCATTTTCTGAAAACATCATAGACTTCTGATTTATTTTTCAGAAAATAAACCCACACCTTCCTTGTTGAGTCGTCAATGAAGATGACATAATACGATGAGCCTCCAAGGGGATTAATTGGAGCGGGTCCCCACGCGTCTGTATGAACCAACTCTAACTTTTCTGACTTCGGTGTTTTTCTAGCTTTTGAAAAGCTAACTTTCTTCTGTTTGTCGAGAATGCAGTCTTCGCACAAACCAATGTCCACCGACTTCATATCTGATAGTTTTTCCTTTTAACAAGAGTACCTTCATCCCTTTCTCGCTCATATAACCAAGCCTTTGGTGCCACAGATTTGATTTTTTATCTGCGTTCATGACTGCTATAGTGCTCCTACTATTTGGGGTCACATAGAGGGTACCTACTTTATTTCCACGAGCTAAAACCATAGCTCCTTTTGTTATCTTCCATGTGCGATTCGTGAAGGTTGTTGAATAACCTTCCTCGTCAAGCTATCTTATTGAGATTAAATTCCTCTTAGGACCTGGAATATATTTCACATTCTTCAGCTTTCACACAGTCCCATCTGGCAACTTCACTTGAACATCTCCTTTGCCCACAATCTTCAAGGGCTCATTATCTGCTAGATAAACTTTTCCAAAATCACTACCGGTGTAATTTTTCATGATTTTGCGACATGAGGTAGAGTGAAATGATGTACCTGAATCCAAAATCCAGGACTCAATCAGACTGTTGACACTTAAGATGAAAGCATCACCTGCTTCCCCATCACTCTTCTAAGATGTCCTTTTTGTTCACAATTTCAGCAATTTAAGTTTGGTCTGCTAAATCTTGACTTACTTTGCCTAGACTTAAACTTTCCTCTGCTTGAGCTTCTCTCAAACATTCTTCCTTGGGATTCTATACGTAAGGCAGAAGATGAAGCCTCACCTGATTCTTTTCAACAAATTTCGTCGCTTAGAATCAAATCACGAGAAGTATCCCATTTCATCGTCGTGTTCCCTGAGGAATTGCTTATTGCTGTCACTGTGCTATTCTAGCTTTCTGGTAGAGAAGGACAAGAGAATCAAGGCTTGAATTTTGTCATCGAAATTAATACCTACTGAACTCAACTTTGTTAGAGTAGAGTTAAGAACATTTAGGTGATCTGTAACTGGCGCTCCTTCTGACATCTTCAAATTAAATAGCCTTCTCATCAAATGTACTTTATTTAAGGTAGTTGATTTTTCGTACATATTTGATAAGGCTTTCATCAGACCTGCCGTCGTCGTTTCATTTGCAATGTTGAAAGCAACGTTGTGAGACAACGTTAACCGGATTGTTTCTAGTGCCTGTCTGTCAAGAAGATCCCAATCTTCTTGCTTTATATTTTCTAGTTTTGTTCTTGATAAAGGTTTGTGCATATTTTTTTGGTACAAATAATCTTGAATATGCATTTTCCAGAAACCAAAATCTGACCTATTAAATTTCTCGATCTTAACTTTTCCTTCGTCTGCTGCCATTGCTCCTACTCAAATCTGGTAACTTAAAAAAACACTATCGCAAAATAATGATGTATGAATAGTGACTTGAATAGTAAATTTCACTATTCAATTTTTGACTTTTACTATTTACTTTTACTTTAATGATTGGTGAATAGTATTTTCACTATTTGTACAGTAATCGTTTCTATTTGATGAACAATAACCTTTGCATAATGTGATTTTCTGTACAAGGATTTCACAACCTTGAAGCTTTGATACTAGTTGTTGGGAAAAAATTGGTAAATTTTCACAACCAGATTTACGGGGAAGCAAAATAATAAATAAAGTAGAGTAGGAATAAGGAAATAATACACAGAAAATTTTATATGATTCACCCCAAAAATTAACTGGGTTACTCCACGGAGCTGTTGCAGCTCACTTTCACTTTAGGAGATAATATTACAGTGTTTAAAATACAATACTCAACTCACAAACTCCAAAACTCAATGCACCCAAATAAAATATCTTTCTTTTCTTTTCTTTTTCTTCTCTCTTTTCCTTTCTTTTCTTTTCTCTTTCCTCTCTCTTTTTCTACGAAGAGAGTTTTCAGAAACTCTCTTCTCTCAATTGCAGGAATGCTTGTTGGGTATCATTTAGATGGCTTTCAACCTTTTCTATTTATAGAAAAAACAACTAGCTACTATTTGGGTGATGAGATAAGCAATGACCTCATTGCATCTCCATTTTTCTTCATTTGCAGCTACCAGCTGTTCTTCTGTCTGTTGGTTTTAAGCTGACTTCTTTTTCTTTCAAAGAAGTCACAAATTGTGGGCATCGCCCACTACAACCTTCTGGTTTTATTGGGCATTTATTTCAAGATGAATCCAGTTGGTTTTTTCAAGCCGTTCAAAATTGGCCAATTTTTTGCTAGCATGGTTGATTAAAAGGCATTTCAATGTACAAGTAGCCAACTAAAACAAAAAACATTAAAGATAGTAAACTGAAAGTTTTCATATAATATTAAAAACTTAAAGAGCATTTGCTAAAAATTAAGCCATATGTTGTTGTCTAAGCCGTTTTAACATACTATTGACAATGTTAGTTTGGAAAATAAGCTCTGAAAGAAGGGAATGGAGAAGTGGGGTGTGGGAAAAAATTGGCTCTCCCAATTTAATGCACCCTCTTTTGGTCCTTTATGAGAAAAGTTAATGCAAAATCAAGTGTATTTTGTATTGTAGCTGTTCTTTAGTTTTGGGGCAAAGTCAAATAAATTAATCAAGTGATTGTGGAATTTTACTACTTGGAAACATGATTGAGTTTCAAAAGTGCTTGACCTTGAATACATGAGTGTGAGACCATATAAAGCATTTACTGCTCTGTCTCATGTGCAGGGTTGCAAACACAATATTTATATCCCCTTTAGATTCTTAATGACCTCATCCATAATCTATGTTCTTCCTCCACGACACAAAATGATGACCTAAACGTTATAACTTTTAAAGTTATTCAATATCCTATAAAATGAAAGGTGGCAGGAAACAATTTTTTTTTTAATCCATAAGCACCATTTGCATATGAGGAGGGATAAGATTAGTAAGATTTGATTATGCACATTCTACTTCAAAAATTACGCTAAATACTTACTTTCTTGCTACAACATGAATTTCTTTTCACAAAATCTCACCTTTTGCACACTTGTACAACAATTAAAGTGCCTCATTTGTTCGACTAATGTAAAACCGTACGAATATAAAGTGAGCACATGGGAAAATTTTCAGTGTTCTTAAAAATGTCTATATATAAGTTTCTTCCACTTTAGTCTTTATTTAGACATGCGTAATTATAAGTTGAGTTGTGTTGTAACTCCACTGATAGACATGAAGTCATAGGTTTAAGCGCTGTTTGAGTGAAAATCTATGACAATGTCCACTACTCACAGTTATTGGTATGAGCTTCTTCCTACACCAGCATACAACTATGCTTGGGTCTAGCGCTAAGTCAATGTTAATTATATTGTAATGTTAATTATATTGTAATTGTTGATGATCTGGGATAGTATGAGCTGTTGCTTACTCTATTGAGGCTTTTTTTGTCCCAAAAAATAAAAAATATACGTAATTCTACAATATATTGTTCATTCGTAACAATATCTTTTCTTTGTGTGGCTGTGAAATAGTATATTAAGAGCTAATAAGTCTCAATAAAGTGTTACAGTGAGTGTATCCTTGGCCTCAAACATATAGACAGTTAAACTTCTACTTTGTTTAACCCATTAGCAATGGTTAAAGTACAAGGGTAAATTTCATTGAAGGCTTGAAACTACAAGGAGTCTCACTGAGCCTTGAAAGACTCCATAACTTTTTGCTTGATGTGGCAATAAAGGTTTTCTTAATTAGTGCAAGTGCTGTGGCAATTTTCTACGCCAACAGCAAGCCTAGGTTCTACAAAGATTCCAATATTTCTTAATTCACATGAGCTAATGTTCATTGCCTACAAAGATATTTGAAGTTCCAAGGTCCATATCTTTGAAACTGCCATAAATTATGGGGGAAAAGATGATGCCAATTACTTATAGAAACAATGCTTATATCTACGTACGTACTACGTAGGTAGTCTATAGGCATCCTAACTTTGAGAAATTATTTATTGATTTTGAATCAAGACTAAAAATTATTTATTAATTTAAGATAATTGTTTTAATTGCATAATATTATTATAAAATAAAGATAATAAAGAAATTTAAAAATTGTCTCAACTTTTTCTTTCTATTAAAATTGCAATACTAATTTTTTATTTGTCTAAACCTACCATATTAAAATTGGTTCAAAATTAATGAATAATTTTTTTTCAAGATATTAGTACAGGTTAATAATAACACGAGAAAATATGACGATAACATCATCTTTTATTTTTTACTATTTTTTATTTTCTTATTTTAATGTGTTTGAACTAATATACGATACATTGTTTTCAATGAATTAATTTTTATATTTTATTCATTATGTTTATGTTTACTATATGACTATGATCATTATACGGACACACCCATTTTATAAGAGGTGGCCAAGTGTTCACGAAGTAACTTTTTTGTGAAGTTTTAGGTCGCATTTAATAAAATTGTTATCATTTAGAAGAAAAAAAATGCTTTACTTTAATACTTGAAAATTAAAAAAGTTGATAGAAAATAATTGTCCTATATACGTCCAAGTTATCAAAACCCGTTTTTAATGGAGTCACAAAAGAGTAAATGCTAATGTTCTATCTCAATATAACTTTGTGGATACCATTTATACTCAAAATCTTTATGCGCAACACGCAAAGTCTACTTTTACTTTTTCATCATTTTCTTCTTTGTTACTTGCATTATCCCCTATTCTTACCAAAGAATAGAACAAAATATTTGTTTGCTTTTTAATTATGATATCCTTGTGACAATAAGAACACTTTGTCATTAAATGAAGATTTTTTTTTTATTATCAAAAACGCTTTTAAGTTTTAAAAAGCACATTATATATTTCTTAATATAATACATATTATATTATTTTTTTCGAAAAATATTTATGTATAAAACAATCTTTTAACATAAACACAAATAAATAAATACTAATAAAACAATAAATTAGACCCACTTACTAGAACATCATGGCTTCAAGAGTTTAGATCCAAGGGCTAGTATTGCTTTTAGAGGTTTTAGCTCATGACTTTTGAATTGGAACCCGAAAGGAACAAAAAGCTTATGATATTTTTGTTAAATAGAGGCAGACAAGACCCCCTTTTGCTCTCCTAAGACATCTCTCTAGTTTGAATTTCTTCACCTACAAATGTGATGGCTGGCATAGGATTTCTTTCCCTCATCAATATCTTGAATTTACTCCCTACTTGTCACCATGATCAATAAATAACCTCTCTATGTACCTTGTGCCTATAAATACATGAGCCTCTTAGTTCAGTTTCAGTACCCATCGATCCCAACAAAGTAACGTAAAACCATTATCTAAGTGCATGTTTGTGGCTTTAGTAGGTGAGTAACTCTCTGTTGGAGAAGCAGGGCACGTGCAAAAGTGCAAACCCTTTTGGTTATATCCCAAATGCCATTAAGATTTTTGCATGTGCTCCCCTTCTCCAACAGGGGTTCCTTACGTTTGTTATCTCCATTGTCGGCTTCCAACATTACCTCAAGTGCAAAGTGTAGGCAATGCAATAACTTTATCACTCTCCATTATTCTTTTTCAATTTTTTTAAATAAATAAATAATTCATACACTCGTAATTGATACTTAAATTCTAACTTTCTACATGCCACAAACCCGTTGGCATTATTCTTTTTTAGTTATTAAAAAAAAAAAACATCCACAGTTAATATCTTAACTAATTAGTTGAAACATAGCCAAATGTCACTCATGCAAAGAATAAATTGTGTATTTTTGTCATTAAACTTAGCTAAAGTTTTGGTTTTAGCAAAAACAAAGTAATACATTATTGAATTACTAGTTTTCTTTTTACTTAATGGAATATTAATTTCATTTAAATTTATATTATAATTCGTATTTATTAATTAATATATGCAACACGATATTATTTTCTTGAAAATTGAAAAGTTTTAAATATTATATATAACATGATGTAATGAGGAATGTAAATATAAATTTGAGTGGAAAATTTAAGTGTATATAGCATCAGCATGGAGTTGGTGTGTGTTACTTTGATGGAAGGGAGAGACGAGGAAAAAAACAAAAGAAAGCCAAGTCTCTTCGTAGTAATGGGCCGAATTTTTGGGCCGACTTAAACGAACCGGAGATCTTAACTACGCGGTTCTGCTTACGTGGAAGTAAACGTAAGTCTTAAAGTTCTCTGTGTTTCACTTTACTCGACGATAGATCACCTTCCTGGCAGCCTCAATATTTCTCCATCGCCAAAGCCTCGGCCTTTGGCCTTCGCCGCCGACAAGGGGCTGGTGATTCCTACTTAAACGCCGTTTGATTTGACGACGTTAATATGATATATATTACTTTTTTTAAAACTGTCATGGCTTTTAGCTTCTTAGTCCATACTTCATAGTCTCAGGGCTCAGGTCACAGCCGTCGCTCGAGCTTTAACATTTACATTTTACAACCCGATTTCCAGTGCTTAAAGGTAATTTAATGCTTTGTATATGGTCTCGTTTAATCTCTTTCTTATGCGAACTAACAAGACTGTAGTGGGTATTTACGGTGGTTTTTTGAATTTTCGTGTTCTATCTGTTTGATGAAATTTCTCACAGAACTATTGTTAAAAGCTCTTGCTGCGTTATGTTTGGAAAAATATTGATAAAAGATTCTTACTTTTCAATTTCATACTTGTGCTTCCGTTTCTTTCTTTAAGATAGCTTCTGGATGGCGTTTTGATATCTAGTGGGAATAGAAATTATAGAATAAAACGGTAGGTGTAATATGGTTTGATTTGATCAATAGCATTCTGTCTCCTCTGACAAAATTATCGTTCTACCGAGTATTTGAAATGACTATAGAGGGCTCAAAACGCATTTCTTGGCAGAGTAGCAGAGAAACATAATGGAAAATAAGGAAGAGCAAGAAGGAACAGAGAGTGTCGAGTTTGACGAGTCCGAGATAGAGTATGTAAGCTATGAAGGTGAACACCACTTGTCCCTTATCATGCGCCTTGTGGACGAAGAACTCAGTGAGCCTTACTCCATCTTCACCTACCGCTATTTTGTTTATCAGTGGCCCCAACTCTCCTTTTTGGTATATGATTTCTTTTGTTATTTTTCATTCACAAGGCTTCTGCATAATTGGTGTTGGTGTTCGTATATCATGGAGTTTTCATTTCCTTGAATTTCAGGCATTTCACAGGGGTAAATGTGTAGGAACGGTGGTCTGCAAAATGGGAGAGCATAGAAATACTTACAGAGGTTATATCGCAATGTTGGTTGTGATCAAGCCCTATAGAGGGAGAGGCATTGGTAAGGTTTTTCCTATTTTATTTTATTACTATGCCAGATTTGTTATTATTATTTTTGTTGTTGTATTAATTAATTCTTTAGCTTCGTTGATATTGTTTTATTTGTCTTTAATGTAGCTTTATTTTAAGTGATGCCATTGATGATATATGTTTGTTTAATGATGTATAAACTTGATTTTGAGGATGTTTTAAATACGTGAATGAGGCGTCTGATTAATGTATGTCTTTATAAATATCTAAATCAAATTTTTTAGGACATACTTCGTTCTCTTTATATACCAGATGGTTTTTTTTCTTCCCTTGATGCAGTGTATTTCTTTAATTAATTAATGCTTCTATACCCTTTGATGTGCCTTTGATGTGTTCATGGGGACTTTCCTACTAGCACAATGTCAAAGGTTGTCTTTGCCAGAGTAGTTTTTTTTACGGGGGAGAGGGAACTTGATCTAAGTTTTTGATGTAGTTTCTTTTTTATTTTCTGCAGCCACAGAACTTGTTACAAGATCCATTAAAGTGATGATGGAATCAGGTTGTGAAGAGGTATATTAACTGGCCTTTTACTCTTTCTTTCTCATAATCAATTTTGGCATATGAAGAGAAAGTGGAACTACATGGTTTTGTGCTTGCTTGTTATCATATGGTACTTACTAACCAAATAGACAAGAAATTATGGACAGCGATATTGCCATGCCTAATTTTGTTGCTTCCCCAACGATATTGTAAAATAAGGCACTTCTGCCCTACATTAATAGCACTTATGCATCATTAATGTTGTTTAAATATCATTATCGTGAATTATTTAATCAAGTAATGTGATCTCTGTTTGTGCTGTCCAACTGCAGCAGCAATGATCTTTTACATTATGATTTTATGAGTATTTTTTTCTTCAGTCATGGTGTTTTACCTTGTGGTATGGTTGGTAAGACTCCATTCCCCCTTCAAGTTATAAGATCGAACACATCAAATACCATTTGATCTAAAAAGTTATTCTGCAGTACAAATCTTAGGTGATCAAGTTATTGATGTTATTGTATGGAAACATTATTATCTATGCTTTGCATGGATCGCCCTCTAAACGATCAAAATAAGCTCTTGAAGATAAGTTTTGTACTCTATTAATTTTTCAGTCCCTCTAGTTAGGTAGGCCGGTCTTTCGACCAGATAGATCCCACTAAAAACCGTACGTGCGGGACTCCCCGCATGCGGCTCATGCCATCAGATGAGGTGTGGCCCATTCGCAAATAGATAGTGAAATTGAGACAGACTTGTCACTCTGTTGGGAAGCAACATTCGCCTTGTGGGATCTCGGGACTTACATTTCGATTCGGTGCCATGGCCTAATAATAAATAACTTTAAGATCCATTTGGTTATGTAATATTTTTTATTTACCTTGATATTTATTAACTGTAATCTAATACTGGCCAAATTGTGATATGAAGTGTCCTCTTAAATCAAATTACAGAATTAAGCTGCATTTTATGCAAATATTTTATTTAAGAAGACAGTTTTGTGGAATGGAGGGGTGGTTCGTTGAACATATCTCTATTATCGTATTTCTTTTATTGTGCTTACATGTTTTTCATTCACGGACATCCTTACATATCAATACAGTACTCCTTGTTGAAAGTGGAAACTAGCTTCTTGTAGTGTCTAATACTTGTTTCTATTTTATTTGTGAAGGTGACGTTAGAAGCAGAAGTCACGAATAAGGGAGCATTGGCTTTGTATGGCCGTCTTGGGTTTATCAGGGCAAAGCGTCTTTTTCGCTATTACCTAAATGGAGTTGATGCATTCCGTTTGAAGCTGTTATTTCCACGGCCAGAGTTACATCCATACCTGACCATGATGGCTGAAAAAGAACAAACCCATCAACATAATAATTGTGGAACACTTGAAGAATGCCGGGAGCAATGATGCACATAGTTTAATTCAGTTTACCGATGCATCCATTTTGTGATTTATGAAGATGGTTAGTTTCATATGTCTTCAATAGCTGAGTTTGTATTTCGGTGGATTTTTCTATGTGGTTAATGGTGATAGAGCATGGCAAAAACACGAAGATGCTGAGATCAATGCTATTGTTTATTTGCTCACTGCAACTGCAAATGAAGCAGAGAAAGTCATTGTTGACAAAGAAGGCTCCCCCAAAGCCAACATTAACGTTTTTCTCTTTCATTTGCTAGTTTTTCCCCCTGTAATTGTTTTTTTTTTTTTTTCCTTCCTTTTTTGGAATAAACCATTACGTAACTCACACACCCATTTATATTGTAGGAGTCATTTTCCCTTTACAATTTCTTTGTGACGTTTTTAAATGTCTTCTCTAGGGCTTATGATGGTAACCATGAACAGTTGAATGTATTTTTTATTGAAAGGATGTGACTTGAACAGGGGCAAACAAATTTACCTTGATTTTTTTGCTAATGACCTTGATTAAAATACAGACATCTTAAATTTGTTTTTTTATTTTTATTTTTTATAAATGTATCTTTAGTATATAATATCAAACAAAAGAAGTTTCGGACAGTAGGAATGGCAATAGAAATAGATCGGATCCGATTTGATCAATTATCTAAATAATTCGATAAGTTTTAATTCATGTATCATATGGATTGAATTAATTGTATATTCATGATCCGATTAGAATTATTCTTTTTCTTTTTATACATTATTTAATGTGGTGTTTTACATTTATTAAATGGTAATTTAAAATAAAAATAAGAAAATATTATTTATAATGAATATACTTTATAATAAATAATATTTTATTTATGATGAATATACTTTAAATTTTTCATTAATATTATAATCTATAAAATTCAAAAATACTTTTGTAATATATTTTTTAAAATTAATACCTCAATCTCATCTAAAATTTTAAAATGATAATATTATAAATTTTTTGAATAAATAGTTGTAAAAATTTAAGAAATGTTTTTGTAATGCGACTTTTTTAGATCTAAAATTATAATTTTTAAAATATTTATTTTTTAAATTAATCTACAGATTGATTAATTTTAATTCAATTTGATTCGATATAAAAATTATAAGTTGTGGTCTTATCCAAACTATATTATATGGAATAGATATTTATGAAGTCTCAATCTGGTGAATCTTTTTGTTATCTTTATTTTAGAGAAATGGTAACTGCATTTTGCATTCAGCTCATCGATGCTTGTCATCAGGAACATTAGGAAGTAATGACTTGTAAAGGCAACTTATGAGTGCAAAAAAACCAAGCTTGACCAGGTTTGGCAATACTCTAAATATCATTTGGTTAATTCTTTTTAAAAGTAACTGTAACAAAATATTTTTGTTATTGGGATGAAAATTATAACAGAATAATTTAAATGGAAGAGAGTGCTACTAGTCCTTTCCTTTACATTTGGAACAAGTGAGCTTGCTCACCAAAATTGGAAAATAAATAAATTATAAAAAAAAAAAAAAAAATGAGACTAGCAATAATTACCAACGTCTAAATGAATATTCAAGTACATTAATCTTATTTTACTCCCGATCCACTCTTTGACTATTTTTCATGAACTTTTTTTTTCGATGAATAAGAAATTAAAATGCTTGTCTACTACACAAGTAAAGACCAACTAGGCTCATTACCAATTTTTTTTCAAATATACTGCACAGTTAAAAGTATTATCTTTTTAAAATTTCTCATATTCTTTTTTTTTTTTTTCTAAATAAAAAGAAATTAACAAATATTTTTATCTTTTTTTTTTTTTTTTTGGGCTCATTTGACAACTATTTCAATCTATAATTTTCAAAATTTAAAATTAGTTACATTTTGTAACTCATTTCCAATTTCTCAAATTTGAAATTAAATTTTAAAATTAAAGAAAAGTAAGTTTTGGAATTGAAATTTTATTTTTTTATTTCTTGACACTTAACATTAATAACCAAACCATACTCAATATACTCAACCTTACTAAAAATGATTAAAGAGCTCAATGAAAATTAAAATTAAATTTTAGAGTTTAGATAGTTGAAAATGAAAATTAAATATTTGTTACGTATCCAATTTTTAATTTATATTTTCAAAATTAAAACTAAAAATTGATTACCAAACAATTTTTATTTTTTCATAAAAAATTGAAATTAAAAATTTAATTCTAAAATCAAGGAATTAAAAATTAGAAATTTAAATAATTATTAAAATTAAGTAAATAAGTTATTTTGAATTATAATTTTAGATCTTATATAATAAATAAGTTGTTTTCACACTTTTATATAATAATAATAATAATAATAATAAGATAACTATATTAAAAATATTATGTTAAATAATTACGTAATACTTAATGAAAATGTACGTACAAAAAAGAATATCTTATTAATATATAAAAAAAATTACTATACAATCAATGTCGTAGCCTTACAGGCGTTCTGATTCCAATTAGTTGCTTAGCCTTAGCATTTATTTGATATCTTCGGTTGCTGATTTGATGTTAGGTTAGGCCTTCCGTGCACCTTACCTTATCAAATCCCATTAGAGTCCATAATTTAACTCGTCAAGGGTTATCAAGATTTTTCTTCGTGTGCCGCCTATTAACACCGCACTCTAACTCCGCGAATTCCTCCGTTCGACTTCTCCGGCGCCAACAGGCACGCACCGCATACAACCCAAAGCTACTACTGGTGAGCATCTCTCCCCCCCTCCCTCCCCCCAATGATGACATTTTGTCTCATTACATGATCTCAAGTCTCAAGGTTTTTGCTATTTTCTGGCCGTTGTCACTCTCAGCCATTATCACTTTCATAGTCGGTTAGTCACAGTTCATTCATTCTTTCGTGCTCGTGATTTCGATGACGTTTAATCATTGATATTTCTCAACACTATTAGTACTTCACAGTTTCAACTCTACCCTTTGCTTGTGACATTGATATACTTTGCAGTTACCTAAAACCCTAGTGGAAAACTCTTATCATCCTTGCAGTTTTTTCTTATCTTTTTTCTTTTTACTGCTGCTTTTTGTATTTATTCAGTTTGTGGGTAGTAGTACAACTTGGGTTTCTGAGGCTTTTTTGCACACTTGAATTGATGGCTATTGATTATTTTCAGAGATGTTCTGACCGATCTCCCTTGTGTACTTGTATTAATATTCTGTTTATAAAGAAAAATCTTTACCTTTACCCATTTTTATCATCTTCTGATTCCTAATTTTTTTTAGTTTAGATCCCTTCACTTCCCTCGACGCTTGTGTCCTTGTCTCCCTAATCTTTTCTGTTGGACTGCTCAAGCACCATTGATGCCCCGAGTTACAAATTTATTACCTTTTTCTTTTCCTCTGCTTCAGTTTTGTTTTAAATTCATTGGGGAAGAAAGAAAAATATTTTAGTTGTTGATTGTTTGATTTTATATAAACCAAAGGGAAGGATTTTCAGCCAATTTTACTGAATTTTTATGCCTTGTTTGCTTGCTTTTGCTGCTATTTGCAGTTTACTATTTCAAGTAGTGATATTTCACATAGGGATGGAAGCTCGTCTGTATTGTGTTCCGTCTCTGATTTTTTAGCTCGTTATTTCAGGTATTGATTTTTGTTTGCTACTGGGTTTTGTCTCACTTCTTGGTTTGATCTTTGTCATTCAGGTAAGTTCTTGCTCTGTCCCTAATTGTGTTATTGAGATTTGGATGTTTGGTTTCTATGCTAAACAGACATGGTGAACCAATCTCAAACCGATCATATAGATTGGCTAGCAGGTTTTGCTAGGCTATGTTAGTTAGGTTGGTTTCGTTTGGAAATGTAGTGAAAAATACCTGTTGAATTCGAACTAACCTATGACCACTGGTTGCTGTTAAACAGCTCTACAGTAATTGTTGTTTCACCATGGAACTTACAGTAGCTTTTGAATTTGCAGCATGTTGGAGAGTAAGCGAAAAGCTAGAGATGAGTTTAAGAGATATGAGAAAAACAAGAAGAATAAGAAAGACACAAAACACAAAAAAAAACAGTGATAAAAGGAAAAGACGAGGCCCTGAATTGCCATCATCTCTACGGAAAGAGCTAAACCGCTTAAAGCCTACAAGTAGTAGTCCATTTAATAGTGATATTGATGAAGATGAGATATGTGGAAAGGATGTATATGTGTATGAGGAGGGGATTCCTGAGGAAGAGTCCAAGAAAAACCGCCGCTTTGACCCAGTTGAAAATCTTGATTATGAGCTGCCTGAGGAATTTGATGTAAGTTCATATTTTACCTTTGTCTTGAATTATAATTTTTATGGAGTTTGTGCTATATCTTAGTTGGGTAGGATAGATATTTGTTTGTGACATGGTATTTGTTTCTAATTACATACCTGGATCATATTGAACATTATTTCTTATTAATTTGGCCGGCTGCATCTTTCTTGCATTGAAAGAGTCGTGTATAATAATGAAAATGTTGTGCATGTCGTTTTGGTCGTTTCTCAGATGTGTAAATTGATTAATACCAATTTTTCATATTTAGGATGAAAATGTGTCATCAGATGATGACAATGGAGATTTCAGTGACGAGGATAAAGAAGACGGTGAAATGAGGCATGTGAGGATGTTGCAAGGAATCACGGGAATGCCAATTGAGTCCTTTGAAGGTAAGTTGGTGTTTAAAATTTTCTGAGTATAAATTGTCTGTATATTAACTGGCCTTGAGGATTTGTGACTTGTAAGGTACAATGCTTTCATATATGAACAATTTTTTTATTGTAATATCTGAGCAGAGTGCTCGCAATTTTTTGTTCCAATCATAATGAAAGCTTTATCAGTTTCTGAAACTACTGCAGCTTCATTTTGTAAATGAATCTGTTGGGAAGAATTTCATAATCTTGTGAATGCTTTTTACTGAATAATTTTTGCAGGATCTAGTTTGAATTCTTATAATTTTTATTTCCTAAATCCTTGCATGTTGTCAATTGCTATAAAATTATATATTGAAAACTTTATGAGGTCTTCAGCTAATGCCTTAAATATGCTGCTTTATAATATATTATTTTTCAGGGAAGAAGAAAAACAGTAATGTTGTTGTATCAGAGGCCTAGTCGAGATTTATTGCATGGTGATGGCTGTTTAAGCATTGAAAGCATTATGGGGCCTCTTCAAGGGAAATCTAGTTTTAGCAAACTTAAAAAGCTAGCACGCCAACTGGAGAAATCACAACCTACTCTTGCTCCACTTCGGAAAGCTGACCGGGAGAGGCTGGAAAGGAAGGCAGCATATGAACAATCAAAGCTAGAATTGCATAAGTGGGTACCAATAGTCAAGAGGAATCGGGAGGCACCTACTGTATATTTTGATACTGATACAGATGTGGGGTTTTCTACCGTAGGAGCAATAGCATCTGAATTTGAACCTAGAACTGAATTTGAGAAGAAAATTGCTTCAATAATTAATGATGAAAAGGTTATAGATGCTCATAAGAAAGATGGTTCAAGGCTTCTCGAATTAAACAAGGTATGTATGTTTTTTACCTTTTTCTTTTATTCATGAATTTCTTTCTACTCCGTAGCTTTTCTAAAACCAGTTTCTTGTTTACTTTCTTTTTGATTTTTTTTTTTGAACATATTGTTGCACAGAAAGGGCAGAGACCATTAACTCATGCATGTATGTTTGTAAACCTTCTCAAATTAAGGAAATGTGACACGATTATTTAACAAAAATTGGATGAGAACAATATGCGACGTCATTACTGTGATGATTTTGAAGGACAACCTCATTATTATCATATTATGCCAGAGGAGTTTGATGTTTATTTGTCTTTTTGTGATATAATTAGGGCGAACCATGGAAACTTCATTTGTAATGGAATCGGAGAAAATGTATAAAATTTGATAAATCATACCCTAAGATCTGATCCTTCAAAGATTTAAATGGGGGCAAAATGCTTTAGATTTAGATGGAAATCATCTAACAAGTAGTAGTATTGTTTCCATGAAAAATATCATGTATTCCTTTCATATTGCAACTATTGTTCCAAAAAAGAGGTTATTGAACATATAGCATGATAACAATTTGTCAACTTGCATTAGACTGTAGTGCATCTTTTAACATTCTCTAATCCTCCAAGATCTGTATTGACTTGTTTTTACTTGATAATTAGATAGTCTAAAGCCCCCATTGAACCTATTTATATGGCATTTGATGATGTTTGGCAGGTATCTGTTGAAGATGAAAAGGACCGCCAGAGTCGTATTGCCAAAATGCGCAGCCTTCTTTTTTGCCATGAGATGAAGGCAAAACACATTAAAAAAATTAAATCTAAGACATACCATCGCTTGTTAAAGAAAGATAGATTGAAGGAAGCATCTGCCCAGAATGAGATGGATCCAGAAGCTGCTAAAGAGCTTGCAAGGAAGCATGAATTTGAACGGGCGAAGGTGATTGATTCTTGTTCTTGCCTGGTTATTAGGAATCTCTAATTGCATATGAAATATGCTCTTTGTTAATGATAAAAAAACCTGATTTATCTCATTCATTCACCCAGGAACGCATGACACTGAGGCACAAAAGCAGCTCCAAATGGACAAGGCGTATTAAAGAGCGTGGTTTTGATGTCCAAGATGAAGGCACTCGAGTTGCAATAGCTGAACAGCAGGCCGTTCACGCTCAGTTGACCCGAAAAATTAATTCTATGAAAGATGATAGCAGCAGCAGCAATGAGGACAGTAGTGATGAGGAGAATATAGAAGATAATCCTGACCAAGACAGGCCATCCAGGTTACTAGAAGCAGCAAAAGATAAGGCATTTAAAGTGATTAATGGAGAGGATGAAGTACCCAAAGCAGGCCTTCTTTCTTTACCTTTCATGGTAGGATTTGTTGTCTACTTTTCAGATTCAATCCGTACTCTTCCTGTTTTGGTACTTAGCTATTTGGATTGTGCCATGAGTTCCAATCTTATTGTTTTAATTATGTCAAAATATGCAACATATTTATCTGTAATTACTCTCAAGAGGGCTGGGAAATGTCCAAAACAGAAGAGACTTGGCATTATTGCTAGTATTCAATTTATTTATACTTTGAATCTTCTTATCCTTGTTCTTTCGATGCTGTTAATAGACATTTAATTTTGTTGGGTTTATGAATTTTTGTATCGCTTTTGCATGATTTGTGTTTTTATAGGTGCGTGGAATGAAGAAAAGGGATGAGGCAGCTGCTGAGGAAGCTAAACTAGCTATTGAAGAGCTTGAATCTTTGTCAAATAAGCTGGGAGGTTCAAGTGGGGCAGAAAACCAAAAAAATGGTCCTTCAAGTGGTAGAATGGTATTTGGTGCTGCTGTTAAGCAGGCTCCAAAATCAAAACGAGAATCTGATGATAACATAAAGTCTGATAATTTTTATGATAATAGTGATAGTGAAGATGACTTAGTAATTCAGGAAAATGACAATCCAGTGAACAGCAAAAATAATCATGTTCAAAAGGATGTTGACATAGATACAGTCTCACTTAATGAAGACTCTAACTTACATTCAGTTTCTCTCTCGAAGGTCATGAGGATTCTTGTATTTTCTGCTTTTCTTGGATTTTTTTGGGTCAAACCTTTCTTGGATTTTATAATCAGTGTGTAACAAATGGTCTTTTTGTGGTTCAGAGTTCTTACGATATTGTTCAAGAATCAGGTCCCAAGACAACACATGAAGTAACTATTTTTGCATCGGGAGCATGGAAAAAGGTGCTTTTAACTTGCTCTTTTGTACTTTGTTTTTCATTCATCCTAATTCAATGCAGTTTCTTTTTTACTTTTACTGACTTTTGTCGTGCTATATACAATAGGAATGAATGTATGATGTAGAATCAAACTCAAGGTTTGTAAAATCAGCAGTTTTATGTAATACGACAAGGATATGTGGCCTTTCGTTAACGATCCACCCTCCCCTCCCCCCCCAAAAAAAAAAGTATTTTCCAGAACTTTGAAGTTATGGGTTTAAAATGTATCAATTATCTTATATTCTATGGTTCAATTGGTATTCTGGGTTAATTCCTATCTTGATTCTTAAAATCACATTTTCAAGAAAAAATATTCAAGAACCTTTTTTTTTTTTCAAAAAGAAACATATTTCAAGAATCTAGTGAACAGCAACATGTGGAAATTTCGTCATTATTGATTAAAGCTCTTGTATGGCTATCTGATAATCCTAACTGCAACTTAAATGTGAGTAGTGATATCAAAATCAGATTGCAGATGTTTTGTAGAATAATGAATATTAATTGTGCTGTAAGTTCTTCTCTGGCAGAGCACTAATTGCTTTACTTGTACTCGGCAGATGAAAAGCGTAGATAATGTGTACACCAATGACAAGATGTCCACTGCCACTTTGGAACCTGTCTCACATAAACAAGCCTCTCCGGTATTTCCTATTTAAATTTTTAAAAATTGCCCTGCTGAATATTGGTTAGCTGCTCCCATCACCTGTTGGCTCTGTCTATCCTAGGAAACTATGAAGGAATTGGATGAGGATAATGCTTCCGATAGTGAAGGTGGCGAGATGATTGATGGGATTCTGTCTTCAAGTCCCCAACCATCTTATGAGCTTCCATCTCAAGCGGATCTAATTTGCGAAGCATTTGCAGCAGATGATGTGGAAGATGATTTTGAGAAAATTAAACAGGAGATTATGAATGAGGAGAATCCTGAACCAGAAAAACCAGTTTTACTCCCTGCTTGGGGACAGTGGACTGATGTACAGCAAAAGAAAGGCTTACCTTCTTGGATGCTGAAAGAACATGATAATGCCAAAAGGAAGAGGGAAGAAACCGTGAGGAAGAGGAAGGATGCAAATCTTAAGAATGTTATTATCTCTGAGAAAGTAGACAAAAAGGTTAGTGACACTATAGTTAATACTAATATACAAAAATATGTGTTTCCTTTACATATGCTGAGCACATGTCAACAGTGATGATCATGGTAAGCTGTGTGTTGAGAAGTCAAATAGAGCCGAGTCAATGACAATCTTTAACTAAATAGACTAAAGAAAGACTATTTTCAACTGGAAAGTTGCAGTTAATTTAACTAGACAAAAATCTTTCAAATGAGAACCTGTGAATTGGAAATTTTAATTTTTAGTACGTCTGTGAAGTTGATTAATCTCTTCGACAAAGATGAATGCGCGGATTATATTCTTAAATTGACAAAGCTTATTGCGCACACAACCTGTTGAATCATTTGTGTGGTTTTTCTATGCAGATGTAATTGTTAGAAGGTGAATAGCATTAGAAAGTTTCTAACTTCTGTGCTCTGAGGTGATCAGATACGAATTATACTATATATCGCTGATATCTGTATCCTTGTATTTTCATTTACCAGGCAGAAAAGCTTTACACAAAGACGTTGCCTTTCCCTTTCACGTCAAATGAAGTTTTTGAACAGAGTATCCCGCATGCCGATTGGTCCTGAATTCAACCCAGCAAGTGCAGTTGGACCTCTTAACCGACCTGAAGAAGCACTTTTCAATAATTACGTTATGGATTGGGTTTGATACGATTCCTTTTGCAACTATAAGAAATCAAACTACGGAACACTAGTTGGTTAGAAATTCTGTTTTTGGGAATGACTTTTTATATGTAACGTTTCTTTGTAGGTGATGAAGAGACCTGGTATAATCATAAAGCCTATAGAGGGTGGTGAAGTAGATCCATATGAAGAAGATGAGGAACAGGAGAAGCAGCCCAAGAAGGGTGGAAAAAAACAGAAGATAACAAAAAACCACAAGCAAAGCGGAGCGAAGCAAAAGAAAAAGAACAAAAAGCAAGCGTGAAAACCATATGACAAGAGTGTGAATTGAGCTCTAGATGCTAGCAATGTCATGGCAGCTATTGCAATTAAATTTTACTTGCAACTTATTCAAAAAAATTCATCAGCAATAGATGTGTAACAATAGTGTTGAGGCCTTGAGGGATGTCAAATGAATTCTTTATTGTTATTTCAAACTAAATTATTGAAGATGAATAAGCTTCTTTTGGGAATCTGGGTGTATGTCTTCCAACTGCTCATTTGGAAGCCTCCATCTATTTATGTTTGGATATGCAACTTTTTGATTGAAGAATTAAAAACTTGGGTTTTAAAGGTATCGAAATCCTTTATATAAAGATTTTGTTGTTGTTGTTAATTTCTATTTCTTTTGCTAAAACGAAAGATGTGATTTGTGAAACTGATGAGAACTGATCAGTACCAGTACCGTTGGTGAGAGTCTTGTCCACTACAGCCGAGAGTGTACTACAAAATTCATCATTCTATTATTTTATAACCCACAAGACAATGAATTTACTGATCGATTAACAATAATAATGTTTTGGAATAGAAGATCAGAAAAAGGAATTAATAATTCTTTATTATTCTTTTGTTTGATTGATACTATGTATAAGTGTAATAAATTTATGTTATTAAGTTGAATATTATTGTAGGAAAAGGTGCACCAATATATTTTTTTATAAATTTTCCAAAAACCCTTTATATTTACAAAATAATTGAAATATTTTCATACTTTTTAGTAAAAGTGGATAAATTTTAATGAATAACAATTATTATCATTTATAGAAGAATACAATTTTCTTCTCCCAAAGGAATTAATACTCTCATAGAGTTGCAATAACTATGCTAACAAACAAAGAAATATAATAGTTGAATAACTATTTCATTCCTTTATCCAAATATGCTCTTAGAGTGTGGATATGCTGTTATTGAATTATTTTGTAAGCTAGCTACCAATTAGTGCATTAAAATTTCTAACTATTTTATTATTGAAAAAAAATAAAATTAACACCCCTTAAATTTATAATAACAAAACTCGCATTTCTTGTGTTCAAATTTATATTTTCACAATTAAAAAAATGATTAATATGTAATTTTTTTTTGAACACCCATTCAATTATAATTGAAAGATGACAATTTAGACCTATTCAATTTAAACGTTTAATATTTTACGTTCAAATTGAACGTTCAATATTATTAGGGTACTAATTTTATTACTACAAATTTTAAGGGTGTTATTTTTATTAAATTCTCTTTATTCTTTTATATAATCTCATCAATAAAATATGCTCTTAGAATTTGAATATGTTGTTACTGAATTGTTTCTTTAAGCCAGCTATCAATTTTTGTGATTAAAATTTATATATATATATATATATATATATATATATATATATATATATATATATTAGACAAGATTCTATAAATTAGCTTGGTGATAAATATTTATAGCATGCCACAATCTACCTGCGTAAGCCACATATAATTCATGGGGACACGTGCCTCCAATATTTCAATAAATTTTTTTTATGCTGTATTTACAAATATACAATTTTATTTTACAAAATTGTATAAGACGGCCTTTTCTCAAATTTATTATTTAAATATTTTTTTTCTTTTATATATTACTCATTTAACATTTCTCATATATTTTTTAATTTTACTTTATTATTATACAATTTTTATTAATTACACTATAATAAAGTAATAAAAATTTAATATATTCTCGTAAATTTTACTAATTCAAAATTTTTTTTTTTTATCTTAAATATTGTTTCTTAAAAAAATCATAGCTTTTGTTTCCATACAATATAAGTATTCTTTGTTACGGTATATATATTTTTTATTTTTTACATATTTATTGTAGTTTATATTATTTATTTACTCTAATTTTTTCTTCATTTTACATAGTTATTGAATTATATTGTTAGTCTTTTTATACTTTAATTTATGTTATTTTTATTTTTATTTAAATTAAATAAAAATATATATATTTGACATATAATACTAATAATTTAATATTTAAAGCTACTAAAATTTGTTAATTTTTGTAATATTTATTATAAATGTTTTTATATTATTTTCAAATAATTCAATCGAAAAAGTTATTATTATTATTCACAAGATTCCAAAATTGTTTATTTTATGCTATTAAATTTAGTCACTGTCTGACTGAATACAAATTTAGCTAAGAGGTCAACTAACTTTGACGTTGTACCTAATTATCAACAAAGAGGTATACGGTTTTCTGAACCCCCCCAAAAAAAAAAAAAAAACTTAAGGTTTAACAATGCTCTTTAATCTTTATATTCTTATTATTAATATTATTATAATAATTCTTTAACTGTTAATTCCTAAACTTTAAATCTTAAATTACGTTTAAAATAATATTAAACAAAATTATTATTCTTATACTTTAAAGTAATGACAAATCATGCCCTTTTATTTTATTTAAATTTTGAAAAAGAAAAAAAAATTAAGCTAATCAACTTAAATAAAAATACTTTTATAAGAATACTTTCTTAATAGATATACATATATTTTTTTAAAAAAAAACTTGTTAGAAAAAAATGTATTACACGTTAAAAACAATTTCCAAACTAATAAATTTAATTAACAATTTTAATGATAACTATTTTCGTTATACAATTAATGAGTTTTTATAATAATGATTATCTAATTGATTCAAAATTTTGTGATTAGTTTTTATTATATATCATTCTATATTCTTTCCACATAATTTAAGTATGCTATAAAAATTAAATAAATGAAAGTGCTTAAAAAGTATAATTATTTTTACATTTTTTTAATTAGTATAAATAAATTAAACATATTTTTATAAGATAATTTATTAGTTGATGAATGAGAACCTTTTCTTCTTATAAGTAAAACAAAAGCATAGAAATATGAAAAATGTTGTGAATTATCAATTTCATAATTCGGATCATTAGTTGCAAAATCTCCAAATAAGCAGTCACGTCACTATTTGTAAGATATAAGGTATAGTACGAAAAATGTTGTTTAATTATACATCATAATTTTTATTTATATATAATATAAATAAATATATATTTTTTTAGTATTAAAAAATATAAACATATTTTTTATATAAAAAAATTAAAAATAAAATTAATTAAATAACAATTCATTTATTCACGGTTCGAAAAATATTTATTGCCAAGGATTTTGTAGACTTATTTTTATTCCACCAACCCCGTTGCGGATTACTATATGATTCATAAATACAAAAATTAAAAATAAAATTAATTAAATAACAGTTCATTTATTCACGGTTCGAAAAATATTTATTGCCTGAGGATTTTGTAGACTTATTTTTATTCCACCAACCCGGTGCGGATTACTATATGATTCATATTCAAACCCGTCTAAAGGGGCCAAGTTGCTAAAGAAAATGTTGAAAAGTTAGTAGCGAAAAATGTTAGGTGTGATCAGCTTGTAGAAATACAGAAGACTAATTAAACAGTTCTAGACACAGAGGCTTTAAAATCTCAGAAATTTCACAATTACATTCAAAAAGCTTTTTGAATTTCAGAGGGAGAGCAAACCAAAGGTAGCCATTCAAGCACGAACAGCTTATATCCAGGCAAAAATCTCATCTTGATCTCCCAAAATGGATCCCAATCTCCAAATCGAAAACCCAGAAACCAAAGCCATAGAGGAGCAAAACTCATTAGCCATTATAGCTTCCAAAGAAACTAGCTTACCTCCATTCGTTACTGCTTCAATTTCTCTTTCTCTGTCTACGATTATTCCCACCCACTTCTTCCAACAACCCAAAGTTTCTAGCTTATTTTCTACGCAGCCAAACAAGGTCAAGGTACCCACACAGGCATCTTCACTATCTCATCTCTCTCTCTCCTCTGCTTCTCTAATTCCTCCCAAGCTCTCATTCAAATCCACTATCTCACCCAATCCTCTTCAAAATCCTCTAACCTTAGGCCCTCATCGTCCCTTGGACCCTTCCAATGGGGCAGCAATTCGTCGAGCTTCCATTGTTTGGTTTCGAAATGACTTACGAGTTCATGACAATGAGTGCCTCAACTCAGCCAACAACGAGTCCATGTCTGTATTGCCCGTTTTCTGTTTTGATCCTAGAGATTACGGGAAATCGTCATCCGGGTTTGATAAAACTGGACCCAATCGAGCCACGTTCTTGGTTCAATCTGTTTCTGATCTTCGAAAGAACCTTCAAGCTAGAGGGTCTGATCTTGTCGTCAGAATTGGAAAGCCCGAGACGATTTTGGTGGAAATGGCTAAGGCAATTGGTGCTGACGCTGTGTATGCGCATAGAGAAGTTTCGCGTGATGAGGTTAAAGCTGAGGATAAGATTGAGGCAGCTATGAAGGAAGAGAATGTGGAGCTCAAGTACTTCTGGGGAAGTACTCTTTATCATGTTGATGATGTACCTTTCAAGTTGGAGGATATGCCTTCCAACTATGGTGGGTTTAGAGAGAGAGTGCAGGGATTGCAGGTGAGGAAGACTATTGAGGCTTTGGACCAAATGAAGGGACTGCCTGCTCGTGGTGATGTGGATCCTGGGGATATTCCTTCTATGATGGATCTTGGTCTTAACCCATCTGCTACAATGTCTCAGGTTAGCTTCTTGAATTTTTCATTATTGTACATTTCTAGATTCTTTAGATGTTTCTATTGATTCTTCTTTAGATATAATCATATTTTTCAATTCCTACGTGCAAATTTAATATAAAAGCTGTGTGTCTGCTATATTATTATGAAGATGGTGTAATATTGTTGTTTTTCCGTAGTTCTAGACTCTCCTTACTGCTCTGTAGTAGTTGGGTAGTAATAATGCATGACTTTAGAGCCAGCAACACCACTCGAACTATACTTAAAATCAAGAGAGAGAAAGTATAAAATAAAAAAAAAATGAAATCAAAGGTTATGAGAGAGTAGTGATGTAGAACAACACTACTCTAAAAGTCGGGTCACATAGCATTTTTCATTATAAATAGATCAATAGTGGACATAAGTTAACGAGATCAGGGTAGTAATTTTTTTCTTTTATTGGAAATCTTAGTTAAAGATGTGATAATGGTTCTATTAGTTGAGATGGATTAATTACTAAAACAATGCAATATTTCTAATGGTGGCTTGTTTTATTGAAGAAAAACAAAAGTCAGCTCTTTCTTAAGTTTGGTGTAACAGTGTTAGGATTCCGCTCTAAGTTATCACATATAACCAAGACATGCTAAATATTTGGTATCCCTGGACATTCTTCTATCCATTAGGCGTCTCTGGGTCTGTGAGTTCTTTGATATTGGGTTTTTTATACGTTTGCAATTAAAGGTTAGTGCATATTACAATTTGATGTGCCAATTATCAATGGATCTATCCTCCGAGCCACATAAAGTTGGGTTTTGTCAGATTGGCCGCATAAGTTGGCCTAGGTAGCTTTATGAATCTAAGTTTGGTCTTCTATTGGCCTTTGCCTGACCTTTTATCAGTTTTAATTTGGTAGATTACTGTTATAGTTCTATGAAACATTGTCCTTTCTTTTTCCTATAAACCGATGTACATTGAGTTAGAAGACACTCTGTTATTCATTTTATCTGCAACATACTGACACTAATGTAATCTGCTGTCATGTAGGATGGAAAGTCTGCAGCCAATGCTTCCCTAGTCGGAGGTGAAAGTGAAGCACTAGAAAAGCTCAAGAAATTTGCAGCCGAATGTCAGGCACATCCACACAAAGCGAACAAGGATGGCAACCATGATAGCATATATGGTGCAAACTTTTCCTGCAAAATTTCTCCATGGCTGGCCACGGGATGTGTGTCTCCCCGCACTATGTTTGATGAACTAAAGAAAACTGCTACAAGGTGTGCATTGATTCCTTTCATTTGGACATAGTAGTTCATGTAATTTTCAGATTAGGAATTTATGATGATATGAAATTGTATAACTTGCAGAACAATATCGGCTTCTTCAAACCGGAATGATGGTGGCAGTGGAACTAACTGGTTGATGTATGAGTTGTTATGGAGGGATTTCTTCAGGTAAAGTGATTGTTATGAAACTCCTCTCTTGCGTACTTATAAAATGGTACTAAGTATCCATGTATTCATTATCATAGACTAGTTTACAAAAACTGCTATCTTGTAGTACTTCACTTGTTTGTTTATCTGACATGAATACTGATGTACTGAATAAATATATCTGGACAGATTCATTACCAAAAAATACAGTTCTGCCACGAAACAGCTTGACGCTGCAACAGCAACTGCTTGTACGGGTGCCCTTGCTTGAGCACCAACATGTTGAATATGGATGGAAATATATGTTTCGGGATGTTTGTTTCCTACATCTCCTTTACTATTCCGTACTACATTAGATGTTGAATTAGGATTGCTTTGGAAGTTATTCTTGTTGAGCTTTATTCTTTCTCCCAATAAAATGGTTAAACTGCAAAAAAATTCCATCTTGTATGCGTTCTTTCACTTGCAACACGTCTTTTCTTTATAATTTGTGCCATTTTGTTCTAAGATACCAATTGCTTTACTTTGCAATGTTACGCATACTTGTTTCTTTGGTGTAAATAAACAAGCAGAATCGGACATCTTCAACACTGATACATTTATATTACAACAGCCAAAAATATCCCTAACAAGAAATTTTAAGTAACATGACTGCTTCGTGAGTAACATTCAATTTCAAGTCAATATCATAGCATTTTCACTAATATGCTATAACATTACACTTTTATGCTTTCACTACACGTGATGTCCATTATACCATTCTGCATTCCATTAAAATAGAACTCACAATTGTGTGACAATTGTATTGTTTGTATCCTTTTCAACACCACTATGACACAACAAGGATAAGGTCAATACAAACACAATTTACTAATTGTGTCATAAAATACCAACCTAAACACAATACGGTTGTTAATTGTATTGACATAGTAAAACGACATGTCAACCAAGGCAAGACAAGAATATTAGTTGTGCTATCCATGTCGATTAACTTGTACAAATATTTTACATGTGTTTGTGTCATGGTACAAATTACCACCCTACTCGATGTTGTCATGGTACAAATAGTTCTTGCGACATCATGTTTATGTTGTCAAGCTAAAAGCTTGTACTATGTTTTGTTGTTTGTTTTTGCTTGGAATTATGTTTGTAGGCCAAAAAGCTGCATAATTGATGAGCCAATCACTTACATAAATGCCAATTACATTGTGCTGTGTAAAGTGAGAGCTGTTGTCACCACTGTTAGCATATTATACTCGCGTTGTACTCGTACCTACATTACTTATATTTTCTCTCCTCTGCTGCGTTCCAAAAGCCAACCAGGTATTAATCTTTTTTTTTTCATTGTCTTGTCTTTTCACTCTTAATTTTTTATTTATTATCTCATCTTTAACGTAAAAAAGAAGTCAAAGTCTCTCAACTTTATCAGAGGCTATGTTATTGATATGATGATATCCAATAATTAAAAAAAATCATAATCAAAACTAGTATAAATTATGAAAGTATATTCAGCAAACAAATAATATATATATATAAAAAAAGATAAATATTGGGAACTTGCTGAGGGTTTAGGAAATAGTTTTAAATGCAAATTTTGCAATCGTGATTTTGCTGGAGGTCTTGTTAGAATCAAATAACATCTACCTGGAATCAAAGGACATGATGTTGATATTTGTACAAAGGTTCCTGAAAATGTTCAAGCAGCAGCTTGTTTAGCAATTATTGGTTCTAATAAAAAAGGTAAGATGAATTTAAAGCTTAAATCATGTTGATGATAGTAGTAGATTTTTAAACTCTGCATTCTTATTTTTTAGAGATCTGCATGAACAAAGTATCATAGACATGGGTAAAAAAAAAAGACAAGACTATTGTTGATAAATTGCTTACCCAACATATCATTCAATATTGTCCAAACACTCTCTTTCATTCGTTTTATTGAAGGAGTTTCCGAGTTTGGCTCTGGGTATAAGTTACCATGCTACATGACTCTTAGAACAAAATTAATCCCTGATTCAAGAACAGAAGTGGATGAGCATATATCAAAGGTGAAGCAATTTTAGACTAGACAATTTCTGATATATAAAGTGACATGAAACAAGGTGCATTTATCAATATAATTCTTGAAGGAGCAATTTTTATGAATTCTTTTGAGATTTCAAAGGAGAGAGACTGATATTTATTTAAAAGACATTTTGTTATTGATATTGGACAAGAGCACATTGTGCAATTCATTATTGATAATGCTTCAAACTTCGAATCTGCAGGAAATATGTTAATTGGTAAATATAGAAGAATATATAAGACCCGTTGTACTACTCATGGCATTCAATTGCTATTGAACCACATATATGACAAAGTTGGATGGGTTCAAAGTATAATTGATATCATATACATGTACAAACATACTATAATTTTGTCATTGATTAGAGATTATACAAAATAGAGAGTTGAAGCATCCTTGTATAGCTAGATTTGCTTCAAATTTTTTGATGTTGCAATCAATTCTCGATGTTGAAAATGAATCACGATTGCTTGTTGCTTCTGCAGAATGGAGAGATTTAGATTACAATAAGAAAGATATGGGTAAGAAAGTTAATGAGATTATTCAAAGTTCAGAATTTTGGGATGAAGGCCGAGATGTACTCCAGACTTTAGAGCCATTAGTTCGTGTTTTTCATCTAGTTAATGGCCATGGATCTACTACTGGTTATTTGTATGTAGCAATGGAAAGAAGCAATTAGGCAGCGATGTGGCAACCATGAATTTATATATATAAGTGTATTTGGAATTTATTTGAAGAAGCATGAACATAATTCATCTAAAACATGCACCTAAATCTGACATTTATGTTTAGCGGTAACTTTACAGAAGATCGTGAAATGAAAGAGGGTATAAGTTATATATTTGAAAATTTGGTCTCTCTAAAAAAAAAAAAAAAAAAAAGATTTTATGGCACAAGTACAACTTTATCGCATTAGGATATCAAGCCTATTTACTGTCACAACAATGACAATGTTGAAAACATCTCATCTTTTTTTTTTTTTTTTTTAAAAAGGAGCTCTAAAGGCTCCTTTTTTTTTATTAAAGAAGAGAAAAACACATTCACGCCTCTGGTGGGATTCGAACTTGGGTTCCTGGTGGGAGAATTGGGAGTCTTACCACCTGAACCACAAGAAATTCCCTGAAAACATCTCATCCTAATAAGCTCTTTATATTATTATTATTATTTATTTTAATATTCATAAACAAAAAATTATTTTATATTAGTGCATATAATCTTTATTATTATCATGTGTAGGAATTTTGTGGGATTATTGTGATGATACTCCCCCTGTTTTAAAAAAATATATGCTATTTGTATACTTGGTCAACCTTGTAGCTCGTCCAATTGGAGTGCTTTTGAAGCTGCACAAAAAAAAAAAAAAAAAGAAACATATTGTCACCTCAATCTTGATAAAGTTAATGAAGTTGTTGAGTACAATGATCATGAACAAGATTGAGAAAGTAAAACAAACTTGTTTGATGAAAGAAATGAAGATGATGTCATTGACGATGATCTTTTCAAGCTCACAATTTTAGTTTATACTTTATTTTGTTTTATGAACTTTTAATTAGTAGTTTAGATTTTTGAACATAGTTATTTGGAATAACTTTGTATTTTTTTTTTAATTAAATGATTATATAATTTTGTTGGTTGAATGTATGTTTTAAAAAACACCAATTAAATATCTACATAGTTATAGCATTCTATAATGTTAGTATTCTTTAACTTTTATATAATTACATCCATATTTTTTCAAACTCATTTTATATATTAAGACATATCGTACACGTACTTTTATATTTTTGTATTTTATTTATGTACGAATTTTAATCCAACTTTTTATCCGTACTTTTGAAGGAAAAAAACGAACTATATTACTTTTACGTTTTGATTCCCGTTCCGTATTATGCCACCTATAGTTCAATAGTTGTCACATAAATCATTTTCCTTTTTTGTTGGACCGGCTGGAACGCACCAAGCCTAGGCAAATGGGCAAGTATTTGCAGCTGTTTTTCAGCAAGCGATTCCATTGCTTAATAAATGCTTATATGCCATGAACCTCTCTTTTATTTTCATTTTTTCTTTTGTTCTTTTCTTTTTCAATAGGATATCCATAACATGAGCCTAGAACTGCTAATGAAATCGAAGAGAAAAAGCCTGTGCTATTTAATGAGCACTCCGTAATCAAAACTAACAAGAGAAAGCATAAATCAGTCTAGAGATGGCAATTTAACACGACGATTCGGGTATCTGTGAATATCCGACCCATTCGGATCAGTTCAATTCGGGACAAAACAGTTCGAAAATGAACCGGAGCATTATCCATTTGATTTAAAACAATTCAGTTCGGGGTAAAAATTCGTTCAATTAGAGGCACCATTCGAGTATTTGTTTATTTAATAAAAATTTTAATTATAAAAAAATTTATAATTTTTTTTTTTACAATTTTTTTAAAAAAACAGGTCAATAGTTCAATTTTTTTTGACTCGCGGATATTACCCGAACCGAACTGAATCCGTTTCGTCTGAAACGGTCCAGTTCAATTTGAAACACGGGTTAAAACAGTCCGGATCGGATTTGACCCGAACCGACCCGTTACCATATCTAAATCAGTCCATTCCAGTCGGGGAAATAATCACATTTCAACTAAGTACCAAAATTTCAAAATCTCATTTGAGTGTCAAAAAATCATAAATCAACCAGAACCCAGATCAAAAATCGACAGATAAGGCAGGTAGAGGAGGGGCTGAGAAGAGAGAAACTCTATTAAATAACAACTACAGCCTAATGGATAATGGGTAATGTCTTCAAATACAGGGCTATAACCTTAATCTTCCTCCTCGCCCTCATTTTCGGCAATGTTGAAGTATCTCAACTCATAAACATTTCTGTCCTTGTTGGAAGAAATCACACGAAGCCAATCCCTAACATTGTGCTTCTTCAAGTACTTCTTGGTCAAATATTTAAGATACCTGAACAGCACAAAGTTACACAACTCAGATCCAATCTGAATCATCTGATTCGTAATAACATTAGTACATCTCAAAATAGAACCACTAGTCACAGAAAACTTTCATCAAGACAACAGAATCAAGTTATACCAATTTGAAGCTAAGCCGTAAATCAATCCATGGCATTGTCAATACAGGCAGATGTGGAACCTATTTACATTTTTATAGCAGGCAAGCAACAGATTTCAATAGGAAAATGCTTTTAAGGGCAAACGTTCATTTAATTACTAATATTATATGAAAATTTTCAGTATACTACTTTTAATATTTTTTTTATATTACTTTTATTGTTAAAATGTTTTTCAATCAACTAATTTGGCCAAAATTGACTAATTTGGTCAAAATATTTAAGTTACATGAGCAGCATGCAAAGTAGTTAAAATAATGAAGTTATTTCACCAGCAATATATATATATATATATATATATATATATATATATATATATATATATATATATATATATACATGGTCATTTTTTTTAATCGAAGTAGTTAATTGAAATACATTTTAATAATAAAATAGTCAACGAAAACAAAAATAAATAATAAAAGAAGGAAAATTTTCACATGTAGCAAAATGATCGTTTATCTTAAAAACAAATAATTATGTGGTAATCTTTCCTAATCTAATCAAAGAGAGAGACTAGGGAATTTGACTTGAATGGCCACTGATATTTAAAGCTGCAACCACGAGCGTTTTTTCAGGAGCTAAAATGGTTCCTTTGTTTATGCAATATGTATCATTTAGTCCTCTAACTTATAAAATGTGTCTTTAAATCTATTTGCTTATAAAAAAAGTGTTCTGAAATTCCTTTATGTGTAAAAAAAGGTGCTAGATAAGAACAAAATTAATTTTTCATATAATTTTTCGTTAAATCTAACGAAATAGTACATATGTCACATGCATGTTTATATTTTTCGATAGATATATATCAAATTAAATAATTTTTAATTAAAAAATTACTCTAATTTTTTACAATTTCTTTCTATTAAACTTAAATAAAATTTTCATTGTCTAATTTGTGATTTTAGATATTAAACAATGAAAATTCTATTTAAATTTTATTGAATTTAATCAAATTTAAATAAAATTTTTATTATCTAAGTTGTGATTTTAAAATTTAGATAATTAAAATTATATTTAAATTTATTAAAAATTATATTGAATTTTATTGAAAATTTTATTTAAGTTTCTTTTTAAAACTAAAAAAATTAAGTAATTTTTTAATTAAATATTAAATTTTTTTACGTATATATATAATATATATATATACACGTATATATATATAGAAAAATATAAATATACATGTGACACATCTATTATTCCGTTACATTGAATGAAAAATTAACTTTGATCTTATTTAACACATTTTTTACAAGTACAGGGACTTAAAAACACATTTTTCAAAAACAAAGGAATTTAAAGACACTTTTTATATCCTAAGAGACCAAATGCCACCTTTTATAAAAACAAAAGAACCTTTATGACACTTTTTCTTTATTAAAAATGGGCAATTAACTGCTGGTCCCAACCATTAACAATTTGGTCTAGTTGGTCAAAGTTAATCAAATATTGTCGAAATTGGTAACTTTAACCACATTGGAGAAATTTTTCAACCTTAATTTTTTTTCCTTCTCTAATTACACAGAAATGCAGGAGGCAGAAGCCATGGTTTGTTAAGAGCTCATTCTTAATAAAATTCAAACTTCCGTTGTCTATTAAGACAAATGCCCCAAAGGATATACATCCAAATACCTACACTAATTGCAAGGAAAGAAGCATAACACAAATATTTCCTACGCACATTTTACAAAATTCGAGTCAGTACATTCCTACTAAACTCCTTAAGGCAAAAAAAATTCTACAAGTCCTAAGAATTCAAGCAATCAGCAAGGAACCAAAACAACGTTACAAAAAATAAAATAAAAATCCAAATAAGTAAAAGAAGAAAGGAAGTACCTTTTAGAAAAGTTGGAGTCAGAATTGACAGTGATCTTGCTTTTCTCGCGAGTGACTGTGACGGAATCGCCGAGACCACCGGCCTTGCCACAAACCTTGATACGTTCTTGTAGGAACTTTTCGAGTGAGGCGATGTCCATGATCTTATCCTCAACGGCTTCGAGCAATCGATCACGAACGTCGCTCCCTTCTTCTTCCCTTTGGACCCAGTTGCTGCTCCCTTGATCATTTTCCCTCCTTTTCTCTTCTGCCAATTGCCAAACATTCACATTACTCAAAGGATTAAGAAAATGAGATAGAACGGTACAATTATTTTTGCTAAGTGGTGGAAACAATGTATTAAAATACAGAGACGGATGAAAAACTTACCGAAACTCTGAAGAAAATCAACGACTCTGTAGAGCTAAGGGTTAGCAGGCGGCACAACTGATAAGCCCCGATCCGCAGATTAAAAGGCCGCGTTAGGGTTTTGGCTTTGTGATTTCTTTGTACGGCAACGTCGATCGTCTCTGGTATTTTGAATCTTTCCTTCCTTCCTTTCTTTGTTATTATTATTGGGCCAGCTCGCTTTGGGCCATAAACAATAGTTTCTAAATCAGTTAACATTTTCAAATAAATTTACACACTTACTTTCACAATTTTCAATAAACAAATAAATAAATTCTTCATTTTTTCTTTGATAATTATTTTTAATTTTAATTTTAAAATTAAATATGTATGATAAAAATTTTAATTTATATTTTTTAAATTTTAAAATTAAAAAAAAAAAGTCATATTTAAAGTTGAATTTCTATTTTTTTTATTTTTTGCTATTAAAATTTAATAATTCAACCGTATTCAATCATACTCAATTTTACTCAAAATTATTAAGAATTCAAATTTAACAAAAAAATTATATTATATTATATATATATAAAAGTCTTAATTACTACTAATAATTTTTTGGACAAAATTATTCATATATTTTAAGCTATTGATATTAGTTGCTCTTTTATAATATATTATTACATTAAATAAGCATGATAAACATTATATTAAAATAAGAATTATATTTAAATAAAAATTATAATAAAATATTGATTTATATCCAATAAAAATTCTATTAATATAATGATTACCATATTCAATAAAAATTCTAAATATAATTTTATTTTCACAATTAATTTGAAAGCATTTAGAAAATTAATTTCAAATATAATGTAAAAATTAACCAAAGAAAAAAAATCAAATTTAATAAAATAATTCATGTGTAAGGCACATATTTTTAACTAATTATTAAAAAGTTTGAAATTGAATTTAAAAATTAAAAATTAAAAATTAATTTATAAAATAAGTAATATCTAAATTTTCATTTTTCATTTTTAGAATTGAAAATAAAAATTTATTAGCAAATAACTTTAATTTTGTTTTAAAAAATTAAAAATTAAAATGAGCGTGATTATAAATAGTATTTTTCTACTTGTGATTAAATTTTTCTGTTGAACATTTAAGTGGCACGAGTGACACGTTATTTGAAAAAGAAAACAACCTGTACATGATAATCATGCAATAATATTATTAATTATTATCACATTATTCATTAACTCAATTATTGCTCTTCTTTCCTTAAATATTAGTTAATGAGATGAATGATCGGCTTCAGCCTTCAGCTCTACAGAAAAGGAAAGGGGAATTTTTGTGGTTCGGTGATTATCGATTTTCGCCAACTAAAAAGGGCGATTCCTCCATAAGTTAGTTAGCAGGAAGTTATAATTAATTAGTCAAGCACACGTGAAACTTTGCAGGTAAAATTTAATTTTATTATTTTACTAAAAAAGTAATAGCATAAAACTTTTGCTGAGGGGTTAGAATATTTAATAATACTAGGCTTAGATGTTAATTTAGTTGGAATATATAAATGCACTTATAGAGACCTGTTAACTACAATTTTGATATTAAAAAAAAAAAAACGTTTCTTGTTTAGACAATTTTATTAACTTAAAAGACATAATTAAAAATACTTAAATTTATTGTTCATTTAACTTGATATTATTCAAGTAATTAAAAATATATTCATCATTGTAAGAGAAAATACGCAAGGTAAAGGTAAATATCCCAAAATTTATTTAAATATTAAATTGGCCATAAACTTTGAATTTTGTTTAAATTACATCCATATGGTTATTCTTAATATCCAACTTTAATTAATTGAAGTAACATGCGTAAGCTATACATGAAACAAAATATTAATTATTAAAAAAAAATAAAATTATTATTAAATTAAAACATTAACAAAATTGATTACATGCTAATAAAATAGAAATTTGTATTTCCCTTTTTTTTTTTTTTTTTAAAGGACACTAAATTCCCCTTCATATTTATTAATAAGAGAAAACACACTCGGGTGAGATTCGAACTTTGGTTTCTAGTGAAAAAATTGGGAGTCTTACCACCTGAACCACAAAAAATTTCCCTTTTGCTTGTATATGCTTCTTGTAAAAAGAAAAATGAACATTCAATTTAATACATTGACAAACTGAATTAAAAATTAAATATATCAAGTTAAAGTTAATATATTTTTATGATTAATTAAGAGCCAATATTTTTTTAAGGCTAAAACTATGTTAATAGTCTCTAAATTTCAATTAAATTTATATATATGTTCTTCAAACTTTTAAAACATACGATTTGGCCTCAATATTTTTAAATTTCATACATATGTTCTTAAACTTTTAAATCAGATGATTTAGTTACTAAATTTTTAAAATTTTACATATAGATTCTAAAATTTTGATTCACAAATATGTATTGTAGTAGCCAAGTTAGGATCTATATGTGAATTTTTAAAAATTTGGAGACTAAATTGTATAAAAATATAAGAACTTATGTGTGAAATTTAGAAGTTTTAAGATTAAATTGTATTATTTAAAAATTTATAAATCTATACGTGAATTTGATCAAAGTTTGAAAACTATAAAATAGTTAAGCTTTTTTGAATCGTAGGACTATACTCTTAACAAAATTCAATTAATTATTGTATTAATTTTAATACTTGTTATTATTTTTTGAATTAAAAGGTAAGTATCATTAGTATAAAAATAAGTAATTTATATTTATTTATTTTTTTAAATTTATGTTTCAATTGTTATTTTATTTTTTAATATGTTTTATTCCTAGGTTATATACTATATAGTTAAATAAAATTCATTATTCATTGATATTAATCTTAAACTTAGGGATGTAATTGATGCAAAATTTAAATTTTAAAAATAACTTGATATTTTAATAAACTTCAAAGAAGTTTGTGATATTTATCCTTAATACTAATTGCAACTTCGTAATATATGCAAAATATTTAAGGCAAAGAAGGAAAAAAATAATATACTTGATATCTTATTAGTTAACAATTTGATACCTTAAGGGAGGAGTTACAATCAGTAAAACTTATGATTTATTACATATAGTTGAGAAACATAAGAATTTGGGAAAGGCCATTTGTGCTCCTTTCAAACCTCCTTCTCGATGTATTTTGTTTTGGCGTGTTATTTAGGATAAATTTATTGCAGATTGCCAAATAAAGAAGAGAGAATAGTCTTTTCCTTTTAGATGCTTCTCGTGTGGCTTAGTGGAGAAAAATATATTTAATCTTTTATTGAGTTGTCGTTTTGTAATTGCTATCTATGACCTTTTATGCTCTTTTCTTTTTTTGTTGGCTTTGCATATGGATTCTTTCACTTTTAATCTTCGGACAATTATAATAGAAACTGGCTTTGGGTCACAGTTTGATAATTTATGAAAAATAGTAATTTTCAGTCATCTAAATAATATGCATAATCAAAAATAATTATCAGTTTAAAAGTAAACAACTAACTATGAGTTTCAAGTTTGCAAGGTTTAACAATTTGTTTGGGAGTCATGTTTATCACAATGTGAAGTCCTACAAAATACAATGGACGATCTTTAAGTGCTCAGACGTCTACGAATATCAAGTATCTCACAACGGGCTCTACGAATTGTGGAAGTTATGGAGAGCGGATGTATGTGAAGGTGAGGAAGGGGCACGCGGATGTATGTGAAGGTGAGGAGGGGGCACGTGTTCCATCTCAATTTTCGATAAATAAAATTTTAGATGTAATATTTATAAAATTATAGACAAATTACATGCAAAATTATAACTGTATATTATCTGAATTTAATATTTTAAACTTTTATATACAATAATTAATTACAAACTCAATAATTTGTACATATTTTTATTAAAATGATATACATATAATATCTTTTTTAATTAAAATAAATATTAATTAAAAAATATTAAATATTATTTTTTTATTGTATAAATAATACTTTCGTTGAATATATATATTGAATATATATCCTAAATCAGCTACAGTTAGAGAGCATTTAAATGCTAATAGTGAGACTTTTGGGTCACATACTTATATGGTTGTGCGAGTGTTTTTGATATCTAAATCATTTATTAAGGGTTAATTCTATACTTTTGAAGCAGAGCTTGCTGCAATCATTTATGTGTAATATGTTATGTCAATTTTAGGTGAAAGAAACTTTGGTTAAAGATACGAAATGTTGTTACTTTTTATTGGCTTAAGTCAATGGGATGGTATTTTGCTTGAATTTAATATTACCTTAAAATTGGATTTGAATAGTCAAAATAAAGCTTAACTGATTGATTATTCATATGCGAGTCTCGTGATGTTTAAATTAATCCACTTAAATCATGCACTTTATTTTATTTTATAATTTTTTTAAATTTTCAAACCAAAAATTTATACAATAAATATCCATATGAAATATGACTATAATTTTGTATTTCAAACATATTTTATTTAATAATATTTTTAATTTAAAAGATAATTTTGTGAGTTTGAAATTCGAATGAAGCAAAAATTCGTTTACACCCAATAAATTTTTTTGTTAAAAAATTTGGTAGGTAGGATAATTTTTTATAATATCATAATTAAAAAACTACTAAAAAAAATAATAAAATTGGCACTTCTTAAACTTATAATAATAAAATTAGTACTATTTATGTTCAAACTTATATTTTTATAATTAAAAAAAATGATTAATATGTCATTTTTTTTAAACACTCATTCAATTAGAATTGAACAACGATAATTTAGATCCGTTAAATATTTCACGTTCAATATTCTACGTTCAAATTAAACGTTTAATATTATTAAGGGTGCTAGTTTTGTTACTGTAAGTTTTAGGGGGTTATTTTTGATAAATTTCCAAAACTTATTTTGACTCCCTATTCGATCAAATTGATGGACCTGGATGGCAAAAAGTTAACTTGTAGAAAAGAGGTGGGAGGCGTTGTTCTTCTTTCGCAATTTTTGGCTTGGACAGTTTACGGTGTACACATTGAAATTGGCAGCTGCAAAATTTAACTCGATGGACGAAAACTATCCAAGCAGCAATTATGAGGAAGAGTTTGTTTGGTTGGTGACTTATAAATGGTTACCACGACCAATGGTTAAATAGCATAAACTAAACTGTTTTACGCTGGCTGTACTTTTCTAGCTACCCTCCAAAGTTTTAAGGCCTGTTAACCATTTTTATGATCATTGAAAACAAAAACAAACAAAAAAAAATATAAAAATAAAAATATTAACTTATTTTATGTTAAAAATATTATCTCATATTACTTAAACTTAACTACCTAACATTTTAAGGGACTAATGTCTCATCTTACTTATATACTATATAAAATTTATATGGTATGAGAACTTCAATCGATCAATGAGCCAAATATTATAGGTTTCGTGTCACAAAAAAAATGATTGGGCTTTGCGAAAGAAAAAGGACAAATGACCTAAATAAAATATAATATAATAAAATAGGTTAAAAATACAAAGTAATGAACTTTACAAAAGAGAAAGAACCACACTTTGAGGGAATATAAGAGGTATTATCTCACATTAGTTAATTACGATTATGAAACTTAGCTACCTTAAATGTCAACTTTTTAAAGAGTAAATGTCTCATCTTACTTATATACTATAAACTACTGTATAATTGAATTATAATTTTATAATTAATTATTTTATTTATCTATTTATAACTATATTTTTTTAAAACCGGTGAGTTGAATCGAATTTGAATTTACTGTTTATGATCATAATTGTTTAGTCCCAACTCATTAAATAAATGAGTCAAGATGAGTCGACCCATTTATAACTTAACCTATTTAATCTTAACTGGAACTCTTCTAAAAGCCGCAAGTTCGTATCGAGTTCATGGGTTATAATATAATTTTTGTTAAAAGATTGTATACGTTCAACTCGTTTAAGATATAACTCATTTAATTTCAACCCTAGATCCAATCAATTTAATAAACGGTTCAATATGAATTGACCCATTTACAACACGTCCATTTAAAAATCATTAGGTTCATGTTGGATTCATGGGTGGTGTCTGAAGTTATCAGATCACACGTAAAATAATTTTTAACAAAAATACCTTATACTTTAATATGACAGATTTTACGCTTTCTAGTTTTTAGATTTTTTTTAATGTGTTTATCATTAGTTTTGACATAAATTTCTTATCAACGTAGTTTTTAATCTAAATTTTTTAGGGTTATATGTTATGATGATAATGTGATTCTCTTTATTCAACTTTTTACATATTATGACAAAAATATTCTTAATTTTGATTGACAAATTGTGGTAAATTTTGATTAGACATTTGTCTAACTGAATTGGCCAAAATTGGACGGTTATTCAGTTGATAAGATTTTGGCTGACAGGAGTTGATTTGGGCACATGTAAAATTGAAATGAACATTTAAACAATTGGTCAAATTTTGATTAGCTGGTGACTCTCTTCGTTTGAGCTAAGTTAGATACTTGTCTAACTAAAATGGAAAATTGTTCAACTAGACAGATTTTAATCAAACAATGACTTCTCTTGTTGGAGCCAAATTAGACACATGTCCAATTAAAATAGATAGTTGTTTAAATGACCAAATTTTGATCGACATATAGCCTCACTTATCATAGCTCAATTGGACGAGTGTCTAACTCATTAGATTTCATCCGACTCGATGGAGCCAAGAAGGATGCCACAAACTGATGCAGTTAAACAGCACTGGTCAATTGAGGATAATGTGGCTCATTATTACCATAGAAGTAAATAGATGAAAATAGAATCCAAGCAATAATCATATAAATAACTTACCAAAGAAAACAATATAAAAGAGATTGAAGTTATATTTGAAGGCAACAAACGTCAAAGTTCAAAAATGAATTTATATAAAAGCAAAACCAAATCCAATAGAATGAAATGTCCAATGAAGAGCAAAACATATGGTGGGTTACAAAGGTTATGTGGAGCTCATTTTGTCGCTGTAGTGCTTCCTCACTCTACATTGCCGGCATTCTCTTCTCAGTCAACGTAATACTAAAACTACAATAGGAGAGATAAGGCTTTTGATTCGATGCGGATCCTTTACAATTTGAGTACATAGGTATATTTGGAATTTTAATAAAAATTGCAAGGAGTTGGGTCTAAATAAAATTTGTAAAAGGAGTGTAATATAAACTATTTTCCTTTTTAAAAAAAAAAACTATTTTTAAGAGTATAGATAAGAAATTCAATAAGTAAAACTTTTTTTCAAATTTTGTGTCACTCATAAGTTAAATCAAACAAACTGATGACAATTAAATTTAAAGTGTGGACAGTAAAATTTATTCACTTTTTATAGGTTGTGTCAAAAAAATTTGGCTTATGTTTTTTTTTATTGTAAGTTATGTATGAATATCTATATATCTATAAAACATATTAAAGTGCAAGTCACACGTAAAATATTTTTTTAATAAAAATACCTTGGCATATTTTGCACTTTTTAATTTTTAGATTTTTTATTTATATAAATATAAATTATAAAGTGTGTTTATCATTAGTTTTGGCATAGAATTCTTATTAACTTAATTTTTAATCTAACTTTGTTTGAAGGTTATATGCTATAATAATAGTATAACTCTTTCTATTTGACTTTTTTATATATTATGGCAAAATATTTTTAATTTTTATTGATCAATTATGATTAATTTTGATTAGACATTAGTCCAACTGGATTGACCAGAATTGGATAACTGTTCAATTAATAGAAGTTTGGTCGATCGGAGTTGAGTTGGACACACATCCAATAGAAATGGACTGTTGTCCAACTGGTCAAATTTTGATTGGCCAGTGACTTCCCTCACCTAAGCTAGGTTGGATATATGTTTAACTGAAATAACTTAAATAAATAGTTGTTCGACTAGCCAAATTTTGATTGGACAATGATTTCTCTCATTGGAGCTGAATTAGACACATATTCAACTGTAATGAACAATTGTCCAAATAATCAAATTTTGATTGACATATGATTCTGTTGATTAGAGCACAATTTAACACTTGTCCAATTTGTCATAACTTAATTGAATAAGTATTTAGCTCGTTAGATTTCATCCAACCCGTAAACGATCTAGTTAAGCCTTGGTGCGTTGAGGTTAATGTGGTTCATTAATGCCATAGAAGTAAATAGAGGAAACCAAAATCCTTGCGATAATCATATAAATAACTTACTAAAGAAAACAATATAAAAGAGATTGAGGTTATATCTAAAGGAAACAAACGTTAAAGTCCAAAAGGAATTTATAAAAAAACACAATTCCACTAGAATGAAATGTTCAATGGAGAGCAAGACTTATGATGGGTAACAGAGGTTTCATGGAACTCTTTTTGTCGTTGTAGTGCTTTCTAACTCTGCACTGCAGGCATTCTCTTCTCCTTTGATGGAATACTAAAACTACAACAAAAGAGATAAGGCTTTTGATTCAATGCAGATCCTTTACAATTTGATTTGAAGAAAGAAGAATGTAATATTTATTTGTATATTTCACTGAATTGAATTACTTTATATGGATTACATGAATTTATAATAGAAATAAAAACGACAGAAAATGATATTAATTAAATAAAATAATTTCTACCATATTAGGAATGATCTCTATCATATTAACATTTTATTTACTTTGCTATTTCAAAATAAATCTCAACACTCCCCCTTAAGTTGGTGCATAGATGTCATACATGCCCAATTTGTTTAAAAACTTTGTGAGCACTCGACTGACAACTCATTTGGTAAGGATACCAGCTAACTGATCCTCTGACCGAATCTTTAGTAGTTCTATAACCTTTTCATCTAGTTTTTCCTTAATGAAAATCCTAGCCACCTCGACATGCTTTGTACAGTCATGTTGAACTGGATAATGAGCTATATCACATGCTGCTTTGTTGTCACAATACAACTGAATTGGTTGTTTTGAAGAGTAGCCTAGATCATGTAAGAGAAATTTCAACTACAATGCTTCACAAATTCCTAAGGCCATTCCTCTGTACTCAACTTCTGCACTAGATCGTGCAACAATCTTTTGTTTCTTGCTTTTCCATGTAACTAAGTTCCCACCTACAAAAGTAAAGTATCTTGAAGTTGGCCGCCTATTGTCAACTGCTCCAGCCCAATCAACATCGATATACACTTTGATGTTTTCCTTGTCTGTGCTTTTAGAAAATAGAATTTTCTTTTCTAGAGCAGATTTTAGATACCTCAAAATGTGCATGACTGCATTCACATGTTGCTCACCAGAATTATGCATAAACTGGCTAACGATACTTAGAGCATAGGCAAGATCTGGTCTTGTGTGAGAAAGTACATCAACCTTCCAACAAGTCTCTAGTATTTCCCCCTGTCCACTGGTACTTGATTTGTCTCAATACATAACTTCAAACCCTCTTCACTGGAGAGTCAGATGGTTGGCAAGCTGACATACCAGTTTTATGTAGTAGATTTAAGGCATACTTTCTCTGAGATAGAAAGATTCCTTTACTTGATCGAGATACTTCAATTCCTATAAAGTATTTTAAGGAGCCTAAGTCTTTTATTTCAAATTCCTTAGACAAGTATTCCTACAAAGCTCTTATTTCTTCTAGATCATTGCCTGTGATGATCATGTCATCCACATATATAATGAGTACAGTAATTTTCCCATGTTGCTTCTGTAAAAATAATGTGTGATCTAAATTGCTTTTTCTGTAACCAAAAGTTGTCATGGATTTGATAAATCGTCCAAACCAAGCTCTAGGGGACTGTTTTAAATCATATAGTTCTTCAACCTGCACACCTTTGGATTTTGTCTTTCTGTTACCATACACCCTGGTGAGAGGTCCATATAGACCTCTTCAGATAGTTCACCATGTAGGAATGCATTCTTCACATCAAATTGCTGTAACAACCAATCAAAATTTACAGCTAAGAATAACAAGACTCGGACTATGCTGATTTTGGCTACTGGTGCAAACATTTTAGTGTAGTTAATTCCATAAGTCTGAGTATACCTTTTCGCCACCAATCTCGTCTTAAACCGTTCGATCGTTCCATCAGCTTTATATTTCACAGTAAAGATCTATCAACACCCAACTGGCTTTTTTTTTTTTTTTTTTTTCTATGGGTCGGTTGATGAGCTCCCACGTTTGGTTCTTCTGCAAGGAGGTCATCTCTTCATTCATCGCAACTTTCCATTTTGGATCATTTAATGCTTCTTGCACACTATTATGTATGAATACAGTAGATAATTGATTGACAAATGACTGATTTGATTTTGACAAATGTTGTGTAGACATATAATGGTTCATAGGATATTTTACTTTACTAGACAATTGAGATTCATATGTAGATTTTGGAATACCTATAGTGAGACATTATAGTAACTGTTTCCTAGATAACTCAGGCATTGTACAAGAAATATTCTCAAACAATAATTGGTTTAGTGTATCAATTGTGAAAGACTCAGGTTTGATTTCAGAAGTTTCCTAGCTTTCTAGGTGTTCAATCCCACTTAGATCCAAGTTTTGATTACTAGATTTCATCTCATTCACTTCTATGTTTATTATGTTGTTGTGTAGTGTATTACCATTCACATCGAAGTTTTGACTACTTGGATTCAAATCACCTACATTTGGATCAGATACTTCCACCACATCTTCCTCAAAGTTGTATACAAGAGTCTGAATTTTATCAAGAGACTCCCCTTGAAAGTCAGACTTAGAGAAATACATAGTATCTTCATGAAAGATAACATCAATAGTGATAAACATTCATTTAGTAGGGAGATGATAACATCTGTATCCTTTTTGATGAATTGCATATCCAAAAAAAAACACACTTCAAGGCTCGAGGCATTAACTTACTACATTGGTTTTTGGGAAGATGAACATAGGCAACACATCCAAAGACATGAGAGGGTAGGTTTTAGACTATTGGATCAATTATAGCTTCTGTAAGTATTTGGAAGGGTGTTTTGAAGTTGGTAGAACTCGATGGAACACGATTGATGAGATAGGCAACAGAGAGAAAAGCTTCACCCCAGTAGCATAAGGGCATGTGAGCCTCGAGTAGGGAAGCACGAACAACTTCCAACAAGTGTCTATTCTTGCATTTGACCACACTATTATGTTTAGGTGTATTCGAACAAGTTGTTTGATGAATTAAGCCATGAGAATCCAAAAATTGCCAAAATTTAGAACTATGATATTCCCCACCATTATCACTTCGTAACACTTGCATACGAGTATTGTACTGTGTACGAATGGTGTTATAAAACTTCTGAAACAACAACGTAACTTCTGATTTGGAATTATCAGAATTTTAATAAAAATTGCAAGTTGGGGTTATGTTTGAATAAAATTAGTGAAATAGGTCTAACATGACCTATTTTTCTTTTCTTTTTTTAAATTATTTTTAAAAGTGCAGATAATATTAAAATAAAGGTTTAAGTTGTTTATTATTAGAAAAAAAAAATTAATAAATAAAACTTTTTCCACATTTTGTGTCGCTCAAAAGTTAAATTAAACAAACTGATAACTAGTAAATGTAAAGCATATTTTATTTATTGATTTAAGAGTAAAATTTATTCATTTTTCTTTTATGTAAGAAATTTGAATCACATATAATTTGATCTAATAAAAAACTAGTAAATTTAAAGCCTATAATTATTTTCTCTTACAAATAATTTATTTCACAAAGCCTAATTGTTTATTACGTATGATTGTCACCTTAATTATCATAAAATACAACCCATGTGACATAAGTTATTGAATATAATTTTGTGAGCCCAATTTTAATATCTAATCATATTTTATATTATAATTTAATATATATTACAAATTTATAATACTTTAAATTTTTATAATAATAAAATTTCAAATGTAATAGAAAAATGTTTAATGTATCAACTTATACACAAATAATTGGCTTTTATTCATTAGAAAGAAAAAAAATTCTATAGCAAAAAAAAAAAAAAGTGGTACTAGACACCAAATATTATGTAATTATTTAATTTAAGTAATTTAATCATATAATTATTATATTAGGTACCAAAAATTTTATAATTTTTTTAAAATGTCACAATGAACATTTTTAGAACCATAATTTTTAAGTTGAGTGCTTATAGTTTTTTTATTTATAAAAATAAGGCTCTATAAGTCCTAAGTTTTAATAATTTTGATTGATTAAAAGTATTTATTTTAAAAATTTATATAACAAAAATTATTTATTTTTTATAATAATAAAATTTATAGTATTTAACTCATAAATTACGAAATTATTGTATTTATTTTAAAAAATTATGAAATTTTTTAGATCTTTTTTTTTATAAAAAAATTTAAAAAAGGCCCTTTTATTTTAAACGAGTCAATTTTATTATTCAGTCTTCGTCTATTAAAATTTGCTACAACTAAAACTTGACCAGTAGATTGTAATTCAGGTACAAATTGTGATACTTACTCCTCAATGTAATATATATCAATGGAGTAATTTACTCAATAAAAAATACTTAATTTTTTATTATGTCAATCATTGTACTAAATTTGAACATTACATGATATAACACGATTTCCTATTTATCATGTAATCACATTTTACGTTGTGATTTGAGATATAATACAATTTTTTTAAATTTAATGATAATAATATTATCATAATTATTTTTGATATTATCATATCAAATGTGCATAAAAATTTTATTATATTTTTATTATTAATTACACTTTAATATCATAATTATTATTATATTAAAAATTATTATCGTAATAATATTAAGATTAAAATTATGAGAATATTTTCACCTTATTTTAAATTTTCAGTAAAAATTCAAATATCATTCAAATTTGGCCAGTGATTGTAAATTTGTAATTGATTTATTAATTGTAAATCCATACCAACTTAATATATGTATAAATATAAAAGTGTGTTTAGGATAATGATAGAAAATGTGGATATACACATTGGGAAATGTGATGTGTGGTCAAGCAACAGGAGTGAAGGCGCAGGAGGCTAGATGGTAAGGAATCACAGACTCACAGTCATAGAAGTTTCTCTGCCTACACGGGATGGGCTTTTTGAATTTTAAACCAAATCACCGTCACCATCAAATATTTTTGGAACTTTTGAATCCCTCAAAATTTTGCAGTTAAGTCATGATGATATCGTATTTTTTTTTTTTTTAATATTATTAGTATTATATTTTAGTATTAATTATAATAAATTATTGTATTATTTAATACATAAAAAATTTTATTTAATTTTTTTTTTCATATTTTTTATTTATAATATTAAAAAATAATAAAATATTAAAAAAATATAAAAATATTACCGATACGTATCAAATTTTATTAAATTTTGTATTCTTATTATATCATATTCGAATAGTTGCTATACCTATCCAATATAATCCCAAGTCCCAACTCCACCACCCTTTTTGCTCTCTCTGTATATATATCTGTTAAAGTTTCCTCCTTTTTTGCCATTTTATTTTACGAACCTTTCTGCGTCCACTTAGCTTTCTCGAAACTGCATAGCTTCTTTCTCTTTTGACGCTTTCAAAACATCACCATCTTCCTTATATATACACACACATAAGTTGATTCTTCTCATTTCTTAGTTCTTTGTTTAATTACTAATTACTAATTTTGATCTGTTTGCCATGGAAGTTGAATATCGAGAAGTAAGTAATTTATTTCCTCTCTACATGTTATGCATCATCATCTTCTTCTTCTTCTTCGTTTTGTAAATTTTTTTTTTAATAAAATTGTTGTTGATAATGGGCTTAATGTTGAATGACAAATCAAGGATAACATAAGGAATTCAAGAGGAGTTCAGCTTTTTACTTGCAGATGGCTGCCTTTTTCTTCACCAAAGGCTCTCATCTTTCTATGTCATGGTATTACTGCAACTGACTCATGGCCCATTTTATTTATTTAATTATTTTAGGTTGTGTATAGTTGTGAGTTTATTTTCATAGTAGATTAGTAGTGTTATTAAATTCACATTCATTATTTGTTGCAGGATATGGCATGGAGTGTAGTGGTTTCATGAATGGTAATAAATATTCTCAACTCACTCCACCTTTTTTCTTCTTCCATGTTCTTTTCTTTTCTTTTGCTCATCTATCTATCAAAATAAATTCAACTTTTCGCTGGATAAATTAATTCTCATGAGTGGTTCCAAGAGCACTTCTTAGGCAATTAATTATATAGGTCAATTTCACTTATTAATGATATTGTATCACGATCACATGTAATTTATCAAAATTTAATAAATAAAATTTTTCCAAGCTTCCCACTTTTTTCACAACTGTTTACTTAGAAAACAACTGGTTTATTAAACGTAATTGGTATGATTTGATTTGTTTGACTTATATGGAAGACGATAGTCTTATGGTCTACCATATTTTTTTTAAATAAAATAAAAATTTATCAAAAATAATACCCTAAAATTTATAGTAATAAAATTAGCATTTTTAAATGAAAATATTAAACGTTCAATATTAAATGGATCTAAATTATCGTCGTTTAATTCTAATTAAATGACTTTTTAAAAAAAAAATAACATATTAATATTTTTTTAATTATAAAAATATAAATTTAAATAAAAATATTAATTTTATTATTATAAATTTAAGAATTACTAATTTTATTGTTCCCAAATAAAAATTACACTCTCACACGGCTAATCACTTACAATGGCAGACTCAAACGCTTGTCATGTCAGTGTCAACGTGCTAGTAGCGTATATTATTACACCAAACAACAATTGGACAAGACAGATGGTCATAATTTTTTTAAATTTATTATTGACCAACACTTCAATTGTCGTTCAATTAAAACATGTATAGAAAAGACTTTTTCTTTTTGTAAAAAATTTGTTTTACTTTCTTAACTCATCACCTAATAATCTTTCATTTTTACCTACTTGTCTTTGTTTTCAATCTGATACGTGTGTATATATATAATAGGGAATCAGGATTTCTCTATATAAACAATTGGCTTGCTCTGTTCTTAAAAATTAGTATTAGCTATTTTTGTGTCTGCTATTCCGCTTGTTTAGGAAGATTTGTTAACAATAGGAGGCAAATGCCATTGTCAATGAACAGCCCATGTGAAGTGAACAAAAAAAAAGCTTGGGTGGAACAGGATCTATACTCCTGTTATTAGGGGTGGTTGATCTTTCTTCTCAAATACAAATCCTTTCAACATTTACAAATATGTACGACTTAAATAGACAGGAACAGGATGTGCTTTAAATAATTACACTTCCAAAGTTGGTTGGCTCAAACCCTTCCAAAGTAGAAGGACAATGTGATCTCTCCCTCCTCACATCCAATAATTGCTTATTGATTGAACCCAAAAAAAAAAAAAATTTACTATAAAGACTTAAGGTGTGTGTCACATGTCTTCAAATAGATCTGGGTTTAGTTTACTTAACATGCATCCTATCATTGTGTATTTTCATAATTCGTTTCTTGATCTTGCAAGTGTAACTATCACAAAATTACGAGTTTTGAATTACAACTACTAAAAGTTGCTTACGGTACAAGTACGTGTATAACTCACTCTTACGTCCTGAGATGTTAGACAAAGAAATATAGAATGCAGCCAAAAAAGTGAATAAGAGAGAACTTAGCATACAGCCAAACTAATATACACTTCACACGTACCTTGATCTAATTCCAAACAATCTAACAATAAGCATCAACATATTTTATTGACAATTTGTGGGATGAAAATTACAGAATGTGGGATGAGACTAGCTGGTGCTGGATATGCCGTGTTTGGCATTGATTATCAGGGACATGGAAGGTCAATGGGATCCCGATGTTATATTAAGAAATTTGATAACATCGTCAACGACTGCTACGACTTTTTCAAGTCCATTTGTGGTATATGAATTAATTTCAATTTTTTTCGTTAATCCTATTAATGCATAGATGAACACAATTTGTCCAACTAAAATGTTGTTGTTAACGAACATTACATTACAGTGCAAGAAGAGTTTAGGAACAAGAGTAGGTTCTTGTATGGTGAATCCATGGGAGGAGCTGTGGCTTTGTTACTTCACAAAAAGGACCCTACTTTCTGGAATGGTGCTATTCTTCAAGCACCCATGTGTAAAGTAAGGTTCTTGCTTCTTCTTTTTTAAATTTTCTGAGGTGGTTGAAAATTCAGACAAACTAATTTAATTTTCAAGTATAATTCAAATCCACACTTTCAGATTGAACAAAATTTTTATATAATTGTACTATTTTTATAGCGTATGATATGTTCTGATTTTATAGTTAAATTCATGACTTTATATAAATTATATAGTCAAGTATTTAATATGGTGTAACAAACATGCCGTTCATGGAGTCGAGTTACAGAATAATACCTAAAAGTTATTAGATTTAAGTGTTCAAATTACTTATAACCTGAACGCCGTAAAACATTTTTCTCTTGTTCATCAATTTCTTTGGTCCAAATAAAATAAATTTTGGGTTCTGCTGTTTTGGTCTCTCTATGTTCTGTTAGATATCAGAGAAGGTGAAGCCACATCCTTTGGTTGTGAATTTACTAACTAAAATTGAAGAGATTATACCAAAATGGAAGATAGTTCCCGCAAAGGATGTGATTGATTCTGCCTTCAAGGATCCTGTAAAGCGTGAAGAGGTAAAATTACATCCTTTGAATATTTCTTAGCAAATTATTAGATAGGTATATTTCTAGTAATTTTTCAAAGTGGTTTTTTTTAATCTTCTGTGTCACTTGCAGATAAGGCATAACAAGCTGATTTACCAGGACAAACCAAGGTTAAAAACAGCTTTAGAAATGCTTAGAACTAGCATGAGCCTTGAAGACACTTTACATGAGGTTTGTTATCGTTTGTTCTTAAATATAAAATACGTTGTCAACTGAGAGATCAATGATATTTAGGTCTGTGTATTTGGTCCTTAAGCCATTTTTTTTTTGTCTGAAGCTCTTTTACAGGGTCTCATAAGCATAAACAGACCCTAAAACTTATAAAGTTGCTTTTATCAGCAAAAAATACGTTTTTTGGACCAAATAATTTTTTTATATCAAAAGTGCTTCAAGGCCTCAGAAAGCACATATTGTGCTTGCTATCCTGAAATTGCTTTATTTATAAATCATTTCTAATAGAAACACAAGCAAACATGCCCATAATATGGTTTAAACTTGTGATTTGAAGTGGGAGTGTTAAGGTGTGATTTGCTGCTTCTTTTTTTATTGGTTTGTTTTATACAGGTGACACTCCCATTCTTTGTGCTGCATGGAGAGGCAGATACAGTAACAGATCCAGAAGTAAGTAGGGCTTTATATGAGAAAGCTAGTAGCAAAGACAAGACCATACAATTGTACCCTGGAATGTGGCATGCTTTAACTTCTGGAGAGCCTGACGAAAACGTTCAAATCGTGTTTGCAGACATCATAACTTGGCTAGATAAACACATTGGTCATGAAGTTACTGTCCAACCTATTGACCATTTCAAAACTAGCATGGTGAACATGGTTTCAACACCCTCAGCAGAGACAGTAACTGGAAATCATCAGCAGCCCAAGCGATCGCAATCACATTCAAGATATTTGTGTGGTTTGAAAGGGAGAAGTATGCTTTCAGCAATGTAAAGCTGTTTTTTTCTTTCATTGTGTTTTAGAATTATGCATAAAGCAATTCACTTTTTCGCCAATTAGTAAATGTATCAAAAAGTTTGGGAAAATAAATAAGATTTGCTTTAACTATAAAGCATCATGTGTTTGGTCAATTTAAGTAGTTTTTTAAACGTTATTCAAAGAGAAAAAATGGTCATTCCAGTGTATGAGTTAAATTCTGCACCAGATTGCCTTTCATATGCACTTGAAAGTTGAAAAATGATATATCATAAGTTGTAATGTTTGTGCTTCTTTTCAAAATTGTTTTAAGATAATAAAAGCACTTGATGGAAGAAGCACACTTTTATTCTTTTTTACAGAAAGTTGGAGATATTTCATTAACATTAGATACGAAAAATACAACAAAAACATTATTTATCTAGATGAAATTCACTGATACATAATTAAAAACTAAATAGCAAAGCATACACAGAAAGAACAATGGTTCTACTTGGAGTATTGCCAAATCATGAGCGTCTTTATTTTGCTCATCTTTAAATATCTCCTTCACCAATCATGGCAACATAAATGAATGTATTAATAAAATTTTTGGCTTAACAAATATTTACATCTTGCTAAATCTTTGTATATCTGAAAGTTATATAAATATCTAACACCTGACTGATAGAAGACTTCATACCCAACAAATTGAGATATGATTAAATCTGATCTTTATAGAATCAAATTTGATTAAAAAAAAAAAACAAACACTATAACGATAGCAATAAATTATTTATGAGACAAAACTCCCACTAAAGAGAGACCTACCCACTGGGGAGAGAACTCTTCCTAAGGTAGGCCCCTCCCAGGTGAGATAAAAACTAAAGAAGAAGGAAGCAAGGGACGAGAAAAAGAGGAAAAGAAAAGGAAAATGAGAGAAAGGAAAGAGAGAGAACGGAGAGAACGTGGAGTAGAAGAGAGAATGACTTTTTTTGTGCTTTTATTTGGAAGCACAAAATGTGCTTTTATTAGGAAGCCTAAAATATGCTTTTTGAGTAGTTAATTACTTTGGTAAACTGCCCCTTAGGTTTTTTTTGATAGGTTTTTGAAAGTATTCATATCATGAATATCACTGTTGAGTCCGATTGGATGTGCTTAAAGAGAAATATTTAAGTCTTTGACTTAAAATTGCAAGAATTGCAGAAATACACATAAAATAAACGCTTCACATCTATTACAAAGAATTCCTAGTGCTCTCATGAAGAAGAAATTAGAGCATATCATATAGCTAAATGAAGCTTTTATTGATCATAATATTTAATAACTAGTATTACCATGTCTCACTAAATAAATATAACTAAATTTGTTCTATAAGACATCTATGGATCAGTAAAACTTTCCAAACCAGTGGACGCAAGCTTATTAGCAAGAGCAAGTGCATTACTAGTAAGATAAGTAGCATTCATGACCCGGTTTTGAAGCAATTCAAATTGCCTTCCTTTTTGTCCCTCAAAGCCATCCAAACATGTATCCTCATCAGTAAGTGAAGCACTTAACCAAGTCTTAAGATCACCCATTTGTGAATCAAACGTTATTCTACTTAGGCTTCTAAGAATCCCAAGTGACTTGTGAAGTTCATCGATAGAGTTTTGAAAGTTTTCAATGCAATCAAGCAGAGCAACTCTGTTTCTTCCTGTTATACTCTTCTTTGAACTTGTCAAATTCATCAAGTATAGAGCAACATTCTTAGCTTCATTAAGTGTCACTGAAACTCCAGCTCTAGCCCATTTGCTAGGGCTTGTCTTAGCCGAATTCGAAAACGATGCAAGTGAATGAATGCAAATATTGGGATACCTTGTTACACTGCAAGCATCTTTGACATATGGATTGTCTTCATTCTCAGCTGCCAAATTGCTCAATTTTGAAATCCATATTGTGAGGATAAATATTAAGGTAAAAAGGAACTTCATTTTTAAAAAGGAAAGCAGAAGAAATTGTGGAAGTACTAATTTCTAGCTAGGTTAGCATAATTGTGCTATAATCAATTTAAGACCAATATTTTTTGTAGTGAATAAGGTGAAGTAATGTGACTTTGTAGAGTTTTGCAGGATAGCTAGGTTTATAAAAAGGCCTTAGGCTGAGTTGAAAAGGCATGAAGGGGCTTAACTCTGGTTTGCCAATCCGGCAAGAGGCTGATGAGTGTAATAAATAAGGGAGAGATTTGAGCAGAAAAATAGATGAGGATGGTAAAAGTGCATGTGAATTATGGGTAGGTGACGTTTCTTCAAGCCTTTTTGGGATCGAGAAATACTATGTAGAATAAATTTAAAACATTTTTTTTTACCTGATAATAAATTATCATGTCAATTAAAATTATAACATATAACAATACTATTTAAATAAAGAAATAAATAATCTAATTCTTTATTACTAAGAAAAAACATTTTGTTCTTGTTAACATAAACAAATTATATGCTTCTTCTTAAAATCATTTTTGTTTGAACACGATTTTAAATAAGCATAAACACACAAAGCAAATATGAAAACAATATAATCAAAATGTCTATCTTGTGATAGAAAAGAAAAAGGACTTTTCTCGCAGAAAAAATATGAGAAAGATGCATAATGTGATTTGGCTTTGTTAGTCTAATTATGTCTATATTTTATTGATTATCCAAACATATAATGTGAATGCAGTTTTACATTTATAATAACAAAATTAGCACTTAATAATATGAAATATTTATTTAATTAGAATTGAACGATGATAATTTAAATTCATTTAATATTTTACGTTCAATATTATTAGGGTGCTAGTTTTGTTACTATAAATTTTAGAGGTATTATTTTTGATAAATTTTCGTTTTTTTTTTTTAATAAAGACAGCTAATACTTTAGCAATTCTAAAAGGAACAAAGACAGGGACAGTGCACGAAAACACTTTTGAGTTTGATTCCCATGATATGATCAGAATTGATAATAGCTTTAAAAATATCTCTCTCAATTGAGTGATTCTAATGATGCTAATGCCGTAATCTTTTTTTTTAATATATATATTTTTAATTCTTTAAAATTGAAGATACATGAAAAACTCAAATATTGCTATTCTTTTAATTGTGTATGTATAAGAGAGAGAAATCTATCAAACAATATTAATTGTTTTTATGATAATGAAGTGTTTATAGTCAATTTTTTTTTTCTTTTATCAAACTAAAGTTACACACAGAACAAGTTTACTAATTTGAAAGGAATTAAAATAAAATAAAATAAAATAAATTGGAAATTAAATAAATCACAATTAAGTTCCTTTTGATTTTTATATTTATTTTGTTGTAGAATCAGAATAAAAACAATTATTTTACTAAAATATATTTTTAATGCAAAATTAATTAATTTTAAAGAGATTAATTTGGTAAGATAAGATTAAAATATAGTTTAATTGTATGATATAACTTTCTTCATGTATATAGTTTCATTTTTAACTCATCTCGGAAAAAAAAATATTTATTTTTCTTATAACGTAAATAAACATATGTTTTTTAATGTTAGAAAAAAATTAACATATATTTTTCTTACTAACGAGAGTTAAAAATAAAATCAGTTGAATAATATGATTATTTATACTATGGGATAAAAAATAAAAAATTTCTTGTAATTTAATTCATAATTTTTTCAACATAATCAAGTTATTGAAAAATCAATAACTTAATTCATTATATTCATTGGAGGCTTTAATTACTTAAGGGCTTATTTTGTAAATAAATAAATAATAATAATTATTGATAATTTAATTTTTTTTCCGAATAATTAAATATGCTCTTAATAAAATTTAATTCTATAACCTTAAACACCTATTTTAATAAACTAAAATGCTTATAATTCTGTCGGTAGTCGATTCTATTTTCAGTATAAGCTCTGAAACCTTTTGTTTTCTTTTATGGGGTTTTCGGAAATACTTTCAACTTTCACGTACGTTCATCAATAATGATTCTCTTTTCGAGCAACCTTCCCAACTCCTTTATTTTCCAAAAGAACCTCATGTCTGTTGGCTTTTTGTTAAAGGTTTAATAGTACACCTAACCACTTGTTCAACTTTAATTTTATTATTAAACGAACACTCCCTGCCCCTTTTTTTTTTTTTTTTTTCTTTTCCAAATTTTTTCCATTTAATTTCAAATTATTTTATATATCATTTTTATTAAATGATTGTACATAAGATAAAAAAAAAAAACATTTCTTTTGTACAATATTATTTAATAAATATTCTTTTAACAAAATATTTTGAAACATACGTTCATTTGGTCGTTATGAATGCAAATTTTTTTTAATAAATATTTTATTGAAGTTAATTATCTTATAACATAATAACATCTGCTTAAAATAATCACTAAGAGAATGTGTGTTCAAATTTCATTTAAGGTAAAAGAAATGTGTAATTGATTATTTAAAAAAAACATTTTGTATTAAAGATCTTGTTTTATTTTGACCCTGCTGTTCAATACCTTTCTTTTTTTACCTATAGTCGATCTACAATTAAAATTGAACATATGTTTAAAAATAAAGCTTATTTAATTACTTTCAAAAGTATTATAAACTGTCAAAAACTTTTCTTAAAGCATAATATGATTTGTTGCACTAGTGATCATTCTCTACCAAGTTATTGGAGTTCTAACAATTTTTGTATTTTGTAATGTATATATAAAACAAAAATATTTCTAAATGCATGTTAAAAAATAAGGCAAAAAACGAGAACACCATTTAAAGAGTTTATATCATGTAATATTTTCTATATTGAATTTGAACCCTTGCTGTTTTGAATGTATTTTTATTTTGTTATATTTCTACAATTTTTTATATGTTTTTCTAGAAAAAAAAATATAATTTTAAATTAGTCCTATACTTTTAACTAAAAAGGACTACATCCAAGAATCACATTTTTGTTATATAAAGTCGGTTTTAATACAATTTTCACAAACATAAAACTATAAGTATATTGAATATAATAATGAAAATATTTAAAAACCTGTTTTTTTTTTAATATATCTATTTTAATTAAATAAAAAAGGCTTGAGACTCTCAATTATAGCATCATTTTGTTTTGTTTTGTTTTGCTTTTAATTCATTTTCAATTCAGTGAGCATATATTATAGACAATTGTATATTTGTTGAAGATAATAATTAGAGGATTTACTTAACTGTAATAGAAATTAAGTCTCATGCCTCCACATAATGACAATTAAGTTACTAATATTTAGGGGAAAGGTCCGACATTTGTGGAGAAAATCTTAGCTTTATATTCTCAAATTAACATATATCAAAATAATAATTATTTTATCATCAATATATTTTAATAAAATAATCATTTTTATCTTATACTATAATATTATAATTAACAGAATAAAAAACAACTCAATTCCAATTCTAACCATTTTGATTCCTTATTCTTAATTAATAGCACCTTTCCAAAGAATTTTGTGATAAGTTTTCATTTATTTATCCTACATTCTCATGCACTGGCCACATATGATTACCTTGAAATGATTTTTTTTTATAGTTTAAACGTATTATTGTTGATTTTTTTTCTCTCTCTATTTTCTCACTTGAATAGAATAATTTTTTAATTTTAATTTTGATTCATTGAATATTATGACTTTTATTTCTAATATTATACACTACAACGGTAACTCAATTGTTTAAACAAATATGTTACCAATATTATTATTTCTATTGAATTAAATTATGTTACAAATCTCCTTTTTTTTAAATAAAAAAAAAAGTGTACATAATTTTATAGAAGGAAAAAGAAAAGAAAAGAAAAACTAAAGTCCCCAAAAAATTACTTAAAGTTGAACCAAATAACTTTAACGTTGGGATTGAAATATAATCATAATTATGTGTTATAAAATAATTGTAATTTAACGAGGTAATTTTGAAATTTGGGGACCTGATAACAATGATAATAAATATGAGTGTGTATCGATTCAAAATCGTTAATTTTATTCGTATTCAATTAAATTTATTTTTTTGATTGGATTAAAGTATTCTAATCTACATCTGATAAATTGCATTATAAATTATATCCAATTCAATCCAAAAACTCTTTGAATTAAATTGATTGAATCCGATCAATTCGATCCATAAACTTATTTGTACTTTTTTTTTAACAATTTTAAATAAAGACTTAAATTTTCATATAACATAAACATATTTAAAAAAAAAAAAAAACTTTAAAAAATATTAGATAATAACATTAAAATATGACCCAAACCTACAAAAAGAATAACACACTACAAATTATAATGTTAATTTAAATAAAACTAACAATTTATTCAAACAACAAATTAAATTTGTTATTTAATCTTTTAAGATTTCATTGATATTGTTAAAATATGATATAATGTACAATAAAAATAAGAATAACTAATAAGAATGTGCCATATGCATAAATGTAATTGTATTTAATTTTTTTTTGTTGGATCGGATTAGATCGAATGATATATGATAAAATCCGTAATCCGATTCGAATTTAATAGATTAATTTTTTTTTAATTTGATTCGATACAATCATTAGATTGAAATCGTTTATAAATTAACGGATCAAATTATTGAATTTTTTACAAAACTCTAATAATAAATACTAGCAAAATGTATATATATATATTTTATAGAAAAAAGTAAGTTCTCCATTAGAGGTTAAACTTTTATTTGCAATAATATTTATTATTATAAAAATAACTTGCTTAAACATAATATACATATCAATCAGGCAATAATGTTTAGGCATCAGAGTTAAAATGTTGGGTGTATGCTAGAGTTGTTCTTAAAGGATAGTTGGATACAAGAACCTCCCACTTTTTGTCATCAGGCTCCAGTTCTCCAACGTCTTCTAACCCTCCATTGATCAGTATCAAAATAAAAATGGAGATAATCCTTGGTATGGTAGCATATAACAATTCTCATATCCTTTTTAAATTGAAAGGAGTCTATTTTAATAAAATAATAATAATAATAATATACATGACAGATGAAGTAGTTTAAGAAAAAAATTAAATTGTTACATTGTATTTATTAAATAATCTGCTTATTTAATTTTTAAAAAAAATAATATCCTACCCCCACCCGATGTAAATATGTTTAAAAAAAATATACTTTAAAAATTACATGTTTTAATTGATCAAATAATCATATATTTAAAAAAAAATTATTTATAAAAACATAGATTTAATATTATTTGTTAAAAAAATATATTTTTGTGTTATATATACATATTTAACAAATAAAATGAGTATGTATTTTTATCTTTATTGAATATATATATATATATATATATATATATATATAATTAAGTTATAATAAATAGAAAATAATATAATATAAAAGAATATATTTGTAAATTAAATATTTGAAAAGCATTAATAGTGCTGCGGAACCAAAGTCTGTTTATGAGATGCACAAATTAGAGATTGGGGTTCGATTAAAATGTGTGTATATGTAATATTATTTAAAAAGGTATGAAAAAATAATAAAATTAACACTTTTTAATTTTGTAATAATAAAATTAATATTTATTGTATTTAAATTTATATTTTTACAATTAAAAAAATGATTAATATGTCATTTTTTTTAATACTCATTCAATTAGAATTGAACGACGATAATTTAGATCCGTTCAATATTTTATGTTCAATATTATTAGGAATGCTAGTTTTGTTACTATAAGTTTTAGATGTGTTATTTTTGGTAAATTTTCAAAAAGTATTTGAAAAAAAATGTAATAAAAATCTAAAAAAGTTGGAAAAAAGGAAAAAAGAAAACATTGGAAAAAATTGAAAAAATAAAATAAAATGAAAAATAAAATAAAATAAAATTGGGAAAAACTGAAAAAATAAAATAAAATGAAAATCACATGAAAAATAAATGAGGAAAAACCCCAGTAACCAGCGTATACGTTGGATTCCACAAACCCTAATTTCGCTCCCTCCCTTTTCCACACCAACACTGGCCTTCCAGTACCCTCCAACTCTATTGCCGCCGTCTAATAGTCGACACAGTCCACTCTCTGCTTTGTTTTCTTTTTTTTAGTTTGTGATAGGTAATCTCTCTGACTTATCTTCATTTATTGGTTTCAGTTTTATTGTTTATGCTTAGAAGGTATATATAGTACTGTAATATTAGCTAGTTTAGTGATCTGATATGATGATTTTTGATCTTTTCAATCATTCAAATGTGTTATTCTCAACTTTTAGGGCATCACAAACTCTTGAGTCGCCCCTGTGCAGTTCTGAAGTTCAATTGTCTTTTCAGTCATGGCTCGTTTCCATAATGTAAGCATTTTCTTATCGATTTATTTTGCTTGTTTTTGTCATCTGTTTGGTTGTTAGGAAAGGTAGAGAGAAAGTTAGAGCTGACGAACATATGTTTCTTTTACATAAGAAATTGAAGCATTATAATTTTTTTGTTATGTTCTAGCTTTTAATCAAGGTTAGGTCTGCATAGATTATGAAGTTGTATTCTATTGATAATTTGATTTTCCAAAAATGACTGTAGAAAAAGAAGGTGTTTGGTAAGCCCATTACAAAAAAACAGCCTACCGTGGATCATATAACTGGGGATAAGATCCCAAAGAGCTTTGTTTTTGCTAGAGGAAAATTGCCGGGTCCTCTCAGGCAGCTTCAGATGGATTTGAGAAAGCTGATGCTTCCTCATACTGCTCTAAAGCTTCGGGTATGATTACTTTGTCCTCATCATTCCACTTTCTTGTCTATTTCTTTCATGTTTGATTGTCTTCTGAAAGGCAATTTGTTAGATCAATGTATTTGGTTATGGCTAATCAGTCTCTTGGCAATCTATTTTCTGCAGTTTCATATTTAACCTGTTTTATATCATTGGTAAAATTTGAGTTTTTTTTTTTTTGCTGCAGGAGAAGAAAAGGAATAATCTCAAAGATTTTTTAAATGTTGCTGGTCCAATGGGTGTTACACACTTTCTCATGCTTTCAAAAACTCAAAGTTCACCATACTTAAGGGTGGCAAGAACACCACAAGGCCCAACTCTTACATTTAAAGTACAAGAGTATTCTTTGGCAGTTGATGTTCTCAAATCTCAACTGCGACCAAGATGTCCTCAGGATCTATTTAAAAATGCCCCTTTGGTAATGTTTTTTTTCCATTATCCTTCTATATAAATAAATATAATGGGTTTTTTTTTTCCAAACAAACATGTTAAATTTGTTGTAGTTGGTTCATATTTTTAATATGTGCACTAATAATGGCTCTGAGCGGTGATTATCTTATGCTCTTTCGAAAGCATAATAATACGTAGAAATGGTTATTTCCAAAGGGTTTTGAAATCTATTATTCTGATTTACAGATTGATTTAGATAAGTAAAATGAGGATCCTAATGTCATGGTTTGGCATTAGAATGTTATCTGTTTATATTGACACCCCTCTTCTTCTCATGGTTGACTGTAATCACAATGGTTCTGGTGCATAATATACTTCGCTGTTAATAGATCGACCTCGACCCAACTCATGACCAAAACTAATGACAATATTTGTTGTAACAATTTGAGTACTGCATGAGTTTGATAGATCATAGAATTCAATTTATTGAATGGTGGTTACATCCTAATGTCCATTTGTATTTTGTAGCATTTGTGATTTAGGCTTCACTTGAGCTTGCCAATTTATTACTCTCTTTTTTCCTAGATTGTTCTTTCTGGTTTTGGGACTGGAGATCAACATCTGAAGCTTGCTACTATTATGTTTCAGAATATCTTCCCAGCCATCGATGTTAACACAGTGAGTTCTTGAAACTTGTAAATAGAGGCTCCATCTATTCTTCCCTATAGCCCTCTTAATCTGTTCTTTGTTTGAATATTTCAGGTCAAGCTTTCAGCTTGCCAAAGAATTGTGTTGCTTAATTACAACAAAGATACAAAGCTTATTGATTTTCGGCATTATTCCATAAGATTACAGCCTATGGGTGTCTCTCGTCGAATTAGAAAATTTGTGCAGAACCATCAAATCCCTGATCTGAGGAATCTTCAGGATGTGAGTGACTTCGTCACAAAGTAAGGATTTTCTCTTTATATTATACAACTTGAAAAATTAAGTTTGCTTAGGGAAAGTGAGTAAATTTCTTTTCACTCTACATGGAATACTACTGAAGATACACTTTTATAGAAAGAATTGCCTTCATATTGTAGTTGCAGCTTTGCAGGATCATATGAAATAAAAACATTTTAGCATTGTTTTTTAGTGTTTCGTGAATCTAATTGACAAGGGTCCGAAAATAAAATACATGATTTCGTCATTTTGAAGAAAGTAACATAAAAACAAACTCGATGTGTGTTGCACTCATTGAATGAGTGGATTTATTTATTATATTGTCTGATTCTTCTGTTTTTTTTTAAACTGGGTAATTGGAAGGGCTGGCTATGGATCAGAAAGTGAAGCTGATGATGAAGCAGCTGCAGTTACTCTCGCTAGTGATCTCGGGAGGGTTAACAAAGCTTCATCAAAAAGTGCTGTCAAGCTTCAAGAGATTGGACCTAGAATGACTCTTCAGTTAACTAAGGTTGAAGAAGGATTATGCTCCGGTGGAGTCATCTTCAATGAATATGGTATGTGAACCCTTGTGACTTTAACGGAAAGAATGAATACAAGTGTCATAGTCATAAGATCGTGTAATTAAGTGTTTCTTGTATTATATTTCATCACTTTGGGTCACTTTTGTTCTCGGTCCCTAACTGATATATAATCTAATAATGTCGAAAGGAGCCTTCATTAGAGTCATGGCTTATTCTTCCATATACTTTTTTCAGGGAATGTGGATAGCAAGGAAAAACAAGAGAATATGAAAGATCTTAGTAAAGCCGATAATGAAGCAGAAGAAAACAGCGAAGAAGACGGTGAAGATGCTGAAGAAGATTAATATGCTAAGTATGTTGGAATTCACAGCAGCCAATTTTCTTACTAGTGATTTCATACGTGGCACCCTGATTATAGCCTCGGCCTTGGTAAGAACAATTCTGAATTTGGTTATTTCCGTTACATTGTTATTTTTAAATACGACGTTATCCCGCATTTAGTTTACTTAAGTTATGAGAATTAAAAATGAGGTCCCTTTTGTAACATATAGGACTTGTATTTTTGCTTTTTTGTATTTTTGTTTAATGAATTTTGGACGTGAGATGGGATTTAAAGAAAGCTGTTTATAGAAAGAAAAAAAAATGTAATGCAATTCATTAGAATCAGGATTATAATATTATTATCTATCGATATATTAAAAAAATTATTTTATAGAAATGTCTGAAATATGTTGTTGATATCTGCGAATCTTTTTGTAAAATATTAAAATTAACAAAAGTCATATATATGGTATAACATTGGGGCTATGACATATTGACATTGTGTAAACAAAATTTATGATTTAACTCAAAAATATTTTTTAAAAAATATACCCCTGTTTTCCTTATCTTACCTAGTGGATATGTTACTAAAAATTTTTAAAATATTTAAATTAAATATAACCTACAGTAATGGCCGTGTCTTTTTTTTTTTTTTTTTGGGAAATTACTATCATTAAAATTCAAAATTTATAATAACAAAAATGGTACCCAATAACATTGAACAGGTCTAAAGTGATACAGTTTAAGTTGACATTAAAAAAAAATAATATAATTTTTTTTAATTATAAAAATATAAAATTTGAACTTAAAAAATGCTATTTTTATTATTATAAGTGTTAAAAGATATTATTTTTATTATTTTTCTTTTTTATTTAGCAAATGGTTAACCTATGATGAGTTTGTCTTAGTCCATATTATTAAGAGAAACTATTCATGATTTTTGGTAGATTAAATAATAATATGATATTTTAAGCCAATTATAAATTAATGTAAATATTTTTTTTTTGGTAAACTAATAGTTATACCAGTGAATTATTGTAAAAGTTATACACATATTATCTAATTTTATTACGTGATCAAATAGTATTAAAGTGTAATTAATTATACAAATTTATTATTGAATTTTTTATTAGTGTTACAAATTTATTATTAAACTCTTTATTATTTTGCAAATCTATCAACAAAAATATAACGTAATAATATATTTATACTAGTTATATTTAATGCTATAAAATTATATAATATATTTATAATTTTTATGATAATTTAATAATATATTTTTTAGTTCATCTTTTTAAAAAAAACATAAATACCAAATATATAATTATCATATATTTATTAGTTAAGTCTTTTTAAAAAAATATAAATATTTAATATTTAATAAAAAAAATAATTAATAAAATTAGCAAGAATATTCAAGAATAATAAATAACACTCCGTATTGAAAGGAATCACTCTGTTACTTTAAAAAAGTGTGAACATACCTGCCATAATGTCAGATAATATTGTTGGGGGGAAAAAATTCAGATTTTGTTAATAAATTTATGATGCATAGTATATTAGTAATTATTGTTTAGAGTAAAGCTATTCATCCGAATTTTAGGGTAGGTTTTGCCCTTTTAACATTTATATGTTTTTGAAGTAATAAAACAAAACAAAGAAATAAATTTAAGCATCGGTACACGAAATATAATTATGGTCAAATGTACTATTTTTTATAATAAAATTAACGATACTTATTTAAAATATTATAATATTATAATACTCAATTTAAAAAATATATATTTATTATGCGGGAGCCTTGTTATTAATATCATTTATAATAAAAATATCATAATATTAGATTGATAATAGAATTATCACATTACCAAATTAAATAATAAGTTAACGGCAGAACCAAATGAAAAATCAATCAAAGAAATTAATAAATAATATATGCGTAGCCATACCACTTGCTTGGGCAAGCAATGTGTAGGCTCATTTGAGTGATTATTCCATTAATATTACTAGCCCATTGTCATCTGCCTTTGGATATATGTGGGCTCATCTAGCTTGCCAGCTCATGAATCTACTTGGCTTATCCAACTCATTAGCCAATGGAATTACATGACTCATTCACCTCATTAGCCAGTGGATCTATATGGCTAGTCCCGCTATCCTATTGATCTACGTGGCTTATGCAACTTGCTAACTCGTGAGTCTAATTGGATATCCATCTCATCTTTCGATATATTGCTAATGGCCGACCATCTATACAAGAGAACCAAACCTAGTATAGTTAATCTGAAGATATTTAGTTACTTTTCAATAGTCACATCATAAATTGACTATAAATATATCAGATGAACCTCTTTGGAGGGAGAACAAAGAATCTACTATGTAAATATATCTCTAAACACCACCAATTAATCACATGGAAATAATTAATAACAAACAATAAATAAACGTATAAAATTTAACGTGATTTTTTTCCCAAGCTTTAGAACTTATATCTACTATCTAAATATTGAAGCAATAATTTACTATAAACTAAAATAATTATAACTTATGCTTCCAAACAAACAATACAATCATCTAATCTCTTTATAATGCAAGCAACATCTAATCCCAATTTAGCCCCAAAAAATTCTTAAGCCTCACACTCCTTTAATAAAGATATACTTAAATTTTAATACTAATAATGAATCAAAAAAAAGAGAACAATACTTTAAAAAAACTTAAATTAAAACTTTACCTAAAAACATCAAGCTTCCTTTCCCACCTTCAATTAAGAAAATATCATATTTCCTCTTGCCTATCTTTTCTCTTTAATCCTCACGAGTTCTTTCAAAAGATTTTAGGGCACAAACTTGTGCTTATACATGCTTCTATGGTCATTTACTAAAATACCCATTCAATTTCGTATACCAAGATAAAAAAAAAATGTCCACATTGTGTAGTTTTGTAACAATACTCGTGAAGCAAAACGGTAGACCATTTCTACACGAGCAAGAGAAAATAGTAGAACATTTTTATGTAGAGAGGTTACACCAATAAGTAGGAGATCGATTATTAAGTAAGGGTATACTGTTTCTATGCAGGAACATTTTGTCTTTCTTCCACCCACATGGTTGTCAAATATTCCCTAAATTTGCATCACACCTCGCACCTTTCGGTGCCTCGCATCCATAAACAATAATGCAACACAAAAGATAAAAGCTAACAAACAACAATATTTAATTAATTAATAGTTACTACATTTAGGATTGAAATAAAGTATCAAAATTTGGGCACAAAAAAAAAGGTTATGTAAGAGCTGCGGGGAGGGGATAGGGGAAACCAGAAAGAAGAATCAAATATCGCCCATCCACGAAGATGGAAATATCATTAAAAAAATTCCAAAGCCTGTATGAGTCATGAGTGAGTGAGAGTCATTCCTCATTTTCCCTCAAACTTGTGAAGATGTTCTTCAAATGGAGTCTCAAGGGTAGCTCCTGCATGCTCTTTACTTGGCTTCACAGCTGCGCCAATTAATAAAATTATAATTATAACTTCACCTTCTTAAATTGTGCATTCAACTCAGAATTAGAATCAACTTCATAGCATAAACTAAAACAATCCCTACGAAGAAGCTACCAATGCAAGCAAACAACCTCTGAAATCGAAACTGGTAAAAATATTACACAATTTAAAAAATTATTATTATTTGAAACATCACAAAAGAAAATTGACAAACATTTTATGTGCATTGAATTACTATGTTCAATCTAGATGAATCAGAAGACTATGACCACCCTGACCACACTTAAAGAGAAAGATAGGAAGAGGATATTATCGTAAATGCCTTGAGAATTACGCGTGGCTTGAACGATCATGTGAGTGATGAAGTGAGAAGCCTCGCGTGCTTCTTCGAACCAACCTACACTTTTATATATTAGTATATTTTTTTTAAATATTATATAATAGATGTTATAAAAAATAAATAAAATGAAGTATTAATTAATATTATACAAATATATAATGTAAAAGTCTTAAACAAATATTTAGCTTTTAAAATCATGATTTTAAATTTAGGAGGGTAAGTAGTGGAGCATCAAACATGAAATGTCAATAATGAGATATCATTCCCATATGGCACATAATATGAGCAAGGATAGTAGTTCTTATAATCGAAAGTAACACATTTGTATGCTCTAGCTTTTAAAAAAGTATTTATAGGGGTAAAATATTGTTTATATTTTTAATTATGATAATAATTTTTAAGTAAAATTATAGGTCCAAAACCGCAAACCAACCTCCCTCAAATCGACATTGTAGGTCGGTTCGAAGGTTGGTTTTTTAGGGATTATAGGTCGGCTAAGGTTTTGAATTTTTTAAAACCGCCAAGATAAGGTTGGCTTGTAGAATGATTTAATAGCAGACCTATCGAACCTACGCCCACTCCTAGTTTCTCTGGATCTCAGGCTCAAATATCACTTGCTAATTCTGCTCAAATTTGCTATACGGATCTCCGAGGCTGATTCGCTAAGCAGGAGTAATATGCGAAAGGCTTTCGAGTCGCTCTTAATAGTGCTCTGTATGCACTTAGTGCCTCTCCCCTCCTTCAATCTGTGTCTCTTCTGGTCGTGTCCTCTTAATTTCCTTTTTGAGACAAAAATAACGCAAGTACGAATCGAAACTACAAAGAAAAACAACGTTCGACACTTCTGCTCCATTTTGTAAGTAAATTTTTTTTTTTCTAAAATAAAAAAACGATTAAAGTCATCCTCAAGGACCTCAACTTCACAAATTTCATACTTTGTTTTAATATTTTTTGTCTTAATTTTTTAATTCTAAAAAAATTATTCCAAATAGGAAATATGATAAACTTGACATATTAAATCTTAAGAAAAAAATAATTGTAACGTGTTAAATGTAACTGTGAAATGTCAACGATTTTTTAATTTAAACTAAATTTATTAAATTTAAAAATTACAACTAAATCTAAAAAAAAACTGTAAAATCAATAAAAGTCAAGGTGCACTAATAAAAGTTATGTCTATGTTGCAATTGCCCCAATATATATATATATATATTAATATATATATATAATAGTTCACTAAATTGAAGAGAAAGTGGTAGGAGAATGCTTAAAATTCATTCGTTTATGAATTTGCGATCATTCACAACTTGATCCCATTCTCCTAACTTGCTAAATTTAGCTCAATCTTCTGACTTTTTTCCCGTCCAAATCATAAAACTTGCCTGTAAGGGTTACATATCGGCTGGGGAGTTGATAAGCAATTATCCACGAGAAGCTTTTACTTTAGTATCATTGAAACTAGAAATAAAAAATGGAGTGTGAAATGCTGAAGGTTAATGGTGTCTTGCCGGATTGTATCTTGGAAGCTCAAAGAGTTCAATCTAAATGGCTGCGTTTGCTATTTTGGATGAGTCAGTTTGACATCTCAATTCACAAGTGGGAAAAAGGCAACACACCTTAGCCTAATTGATTGAGTCTACGATCTACCATCTACCCTTCTCAAAGTAGAAAGATCAAGATTCAAATCTTACCGATCCCATCCATCCCCTCCTACCTACGAAAGATTCCTGTATACAATGAATATATTTGCCACCTGATGAAACAAATTAAACAAATTAATCTTGACCATTTATCTATATAAAAGAAATAACGATTTACAAGAGCATACATGTTGCATTACAGAATTTCTCACTACCAGAGGAGTGCTTATTGATTGAATAAAACAAATGAGTAAAAGAATTTGGCCAATTTTTCACTCATGATTAAGTAATTTACAACATGTTATTTCCATCAAACATGGTTTTGATAGAATTACAAAACGTGGCATTAGAAAACGCAGATGCATTACTTGTATACGATTACTCGGTGCTCTTCTACAAATCAAAACAATAAAAAAAACAAAAATTTACCAGCTTCAACATGAGCAATAAACCTCAGGAAGCACCAGTGGCAATTGACATTATCACAAAACTTCATGATTTACAGTTTAACAAAAAGCCTCATGTCATTGAATCAATCATTCTAGTGTCGTTTTTCTTGTGCCGGCATCTGTGATGAGACTTCTGGTCTACCAATGTGTTCTCCCCCACTTTCTCCATTAAAGAATCAGCATCTGCTGAAAGAAAACAACTATTGAAGATTAGCCAAATGCTGAAGCACTCAAATGAAGCATCTTTCTAATAGTTTCAATGGTAAAAGAAGAAATCAAATCAATATAGGCCTAGGGGAGGTATTCTATTGCTACTTTTCAGTCATCACATTCTTCTTTCAATTCTTCATCCCCCCCCCTCCTTATTCTTCTTTGTTTTCCCGTTCTACTTCAAAATTTCTTACCAACAGCGTTTGTGAACATATATAGTTAATAGCAACAAACAATCATCAAATTATAAATAGATGAAGAAATTACTTAAAGAAAACAGATGAGGGGAATAATAAGTGAGAATTATAAACATCCATAGAGAGAGTGATAGGATCAGATCTAATCTGCATCCATATTTCAAGTCAACCTGATTAAGAAATTTCTACTATATCATCATCATCATCCTCATCATCTTGTAGATTTCTCTTTTTAATCTGATGTTAAACTGAAGTTCACTTTGTTGTTGTAGTGAGTTTTACTTGAATATTGTGTATCAACATAATTTCAGCAACCAACCACAAATAGCAAGGAAAACAATCACAACAGAGGGAGCAAATAGAATCAGGGCAATAACATAATACACAGGGATCAAACCCACACCAATTTAGCAAAATCTGGACTGACCATAACATAATGATGCTAGAACCATAAATCATAAATAAATCAGCAAAATCCACTAACTTCTCTAATCAATAATACTTATATACTGTTAGAACCAAATAAATAGGCAAGGATATTCCCAGAAAAAATTAGGACTTTACAGACACACAGTGATAGTTGCCATTTTAATATACACTAAAGAATCATCGTACAAGAATATAAATCAATTCTGAATCCAAGGATAAAAAGTACTATTGTTCTCACTTCTCAATGTTCAGGTGAAAATTTACCTCTTATTTCGTGGCCCCAAAACAACAATCTAGCACCGTCTTCTTCCTCATCAAAATCATCACCATACCCAAACTCAGCATCTCCACGATAACCTGGTTCGCTTCCATAACCAGACTCATTCACCTGAGCATCAAGACCCCCCATTGATCCAAACCCAGATCCCAAATTCTCCTTCACTCCACTCTCTCCATCCCTATCTCTCCTCGAGTTCTTGCCATCACTAATATCCAATGCCCAGATCGCATTGCCATTCACAAACAACTCTCCACTCGAATCTGTACCCACAGCAACCGGTATATCCGAACACGTCCCATACGCCGCCGACGCACCAACGGAACAACACCGACGAGTCCCACTCCTTTCGCTGCTCCGACCCGAAACCGACCTCGAACCCCGTCGTCTCCTCTTCCTTGCAAAGAACCTGTAGCTCCCTCCATTGCGGTGGAAAGCTGAGATCGGCCGATCTTCATCCATCAAGCTCAGCCTCGACATGTCAGTGGTGTCAATAGAAAAGGATGTTGCACGATCAGAGAAACAAGGACGCTTAGAGTAAACTCCATTGGAAGAGTAGTAATAGGAGGATCTTGAGTTAACGGGATCGGAAGCATCTAGAATTTTAAAGGTGGGAGTAGTCTGGTGCGGCTGAAAAGGCTTCCAGCTGTTGATCCGAAATGTACAAGAATCTATGGAGTGTCGTGAATCTATTGATTTTGGCATGAGGACCAATCTCTCTCACTCTCTATCTCTGGTATCAAAATATAGGGTTTAGGGTTTGAAATTCTTAACCAGTCACTTTTATAATTGTTAGAAATATCCCTGGTAGGAGTGGACAAAAATCGAACTAACCCGTTTAACCCGTTCAAACCAACCCAAATTGTGTGGGTTGGGTTGGATTTTATGAGTTAATGGGTTAGTTCAGTTTCAAAATTGAACAAACCGAACCATTATGGCCGGAAACGGGTTCTTATATTTAAAACCATTGGAACCCAACCCAGCCGTTTAAGTGATATATATATCAATTTTAGGTTAATATAAAAAATTTACATACACCTTACCACACTAGATTATTTCTAGTGAAACCCTAAGTTTCCACTTTCCACTATAAATATTAATTAACAATTATCATCATCTCTGTTCTGTTCTCTGCCACTTCTCATATTTCCTCCAGCACCCATCTTTCATTCTCTACCATTTGCTCATATTTTCTCTAACTCTAAAACTATTCAGCACTCTTCTTCGCCGAACTCATGGCTCCTTGTACCTCTTAAGCTCACATCAGTTAGCTTCCTCTCTCACATGGCTTCCTATCTCACATCCAACCATAACTCAAAGTCATAACCTCTCAGCTCTTCCAAATCCTAATATTTTTCTCATAAAGCTTTTCAAACTTTAAATATATATTTGATATTACAGGTATAAAAGTAAACTTCACATGATGGAGACTTAAAAATTTTGATATATAAGCATTTGAAAATTTACATACAAATATAATTTCTTTCAGGTATAAAAGTAAAACTCTTCCAACCCAATCCAACCCGAATGTTTTTGGTTTAGGTTGGTTTGGTTTGAAGTGTTTATTGGCCGGTTTTGATATATGTATTTTTCAACCCGAAATATTCGGGTTGGTTTCAATTTTCCCTCAACCCAACCCAACCCAGCCATTGTCCACCCCTAATCCCTGGCGTTTATATTGATAACATAGATTTAGATTCTCGAAGATATGGATGAGGGTATCGAGATTCAAATATTTTCTTGGAATGTATTAGAATATATTCTTGAAGCAAGCAATTTTGACTGAAATTAAAATTTTAAAATAAATTTATCAAATTTCAAAACCTTAGAAATAAATTGCATGAATTAAACTATGAGGATCTAAATTTTATATAAGTTTGGAACAAATCTTATAATATTATTATTATATAGATGCAAATGTGAAATTAATAAATTTTAGATATTTTTTTAATTACAAATACATACATACATATATATATATATGTATGTATATATATACATATATACATATACATATATATGTAAATTTTAGATATTTTTTTAATTACAAATATATATATACATATGTATATATTTAGTATAGGTAGATAATCATATTTTTAATAGAATTAAATTTTTTTTTAAGTCTATTATTAGTCATAAAAATTAAAATTAAAAATTTATCACTTAATATATTATATAATTTATAATTTGTTTATTTATAATATCAAATATAAAAAAATTGTTTATTTTTATTTGTAAAAATTTCATTTAACTTATTCGTTCATATTATTTTTACCCTAAAATTAATTTTTTTCAAATTATTTTTATCTTAGAGGTCAAAATAATTTTATTATATTTTTTGTTTCATTAAACATTAAAATGACTAATTTATCCCTTTAAAAAGAGTTATGTAAGCATGTGCAAAAAAAAAAATGTCAATTATTTGTGTGGTAAAAATAATTTGAACTTAAATATACTTTTTAAAAAATTAAAAGACCTATAATGTACAAATCAAAAGAAAATGGACTAAAGAGTATATTTTAAAAAACTAGAGAACTTGTAAAGCACTAAACCCTTAAATCAACTTCTTTTATTTTAAGTTTAATAGAATTTCAAATTTTTTAAATAATTAAATTTATCAAATCATTTTTTGTTATTGTAATATATATCAATAATTCAATTACATTGAGTTTATGTTATTATTAATTTATATGTATTTTCATAACTAAAACAAGTTAAAAATACGTGGCAATTATAATTTTCTTATTTTATTGATTTTTCTTTTTTTACTTGTTAATTTTAAGTATATTATTCATCAGGATAATAACGAATAATTATTTTAAATGAGACACTAACATTTAAATATAAAATATAACTCATTTTTTTCACCAGTTATTTTATAGTATTTTATTTATTAAAATATTAAAGCAAAAAATAATGAAGAAAAGTTGTTTTAAATTTGTGACTTGAAAACGACAGAAATGAACCTTACCGTTCGATAAACCAAATGTATTCATTCGAAGAAGATTGGAAGTTTGCAACCAAGATTTGAAAGTGAGAATCATCAAAGTAAAAGAAGAAAGTTCTACTAACCAATTTGATTTACTATCAAAAAATTACTTTTCTGATTTGTCTATAACCCATAGGGTGAGTTTCGACCTTCGAATTTTCTTATCCGAAACAAATACTTAATAATTAATATGCAGAGTACGTTCAGCCAACTTTATATGCAAGCCAGGTCCTTAACTTCTTAGGTATAGGCAAATTATGGTGTTATATGACAAAATTTTGATGAAAAATGAACAATTTATCAATTTGGCATGTAAACAACATAAATTAATATAAATACAAATATGTTTATAAACTTGTGCGCAAATAACATATGTTATCAAACTTGTTTTATTTGATACATTTGAGTTAATTATCTTAATTGAAACCAAAAATACGTTATCTATAAGTTCAAATATCCCGAAGAGACAATTAAAACGATTGTACGAAGAGATCACATGTAAAATTAAAACCTAATTCAAGCACTGGCCTTATGCCTATCCCAGTATTTTTCTACAATATATTGATATCATGCAGTTGTTTCTGAAGCTCAGCAGCATAATCACCAAACTGAGGTAGATGCATGTTGAAAACATATGAAATGGGCTTCGATACTAACATTGGCTTCTTGGTGGTGATTTTGTCCGGCAACTTCCCAAAGCTCCTTTCATCAAAAGGAAATGATTCTCCAAGGAAAAAGAAACACTCTCTTCCCAATTTTTCCACCTGAAGTTTTAAATATTAAGGCACAACATATCACAGTTGTTAAGATTAACTAAAGTACTTATTACTACAAAGATTAGTTGTTACCTCTAATAGCGAAAATCTGATGTTGTTCATTGTGAGGATAACTTGCACTTCAAACAAGGCATCTGCTAGTATTCTAACCGCAAGATACTCGAAGAAATTTTGTAAAATGATTTTCTGCCTATCCATATTGTCACTATAACTATCGAGATCAGGAAACCACAACACACACTTAATGTCATCCCACGGGATCAGGTTCTGCGCAGCTTTGGAAATGATGGTCTGGTATGGGTGATGCAGGCCCCATAAAATTTTGACATTTTCTAATGACGATTCGAATAAGGTTGACTCTGACAAAGATGTGGTGGAAATTATTTTCGATGAATCAAAGTGGCGAGCCAAACTTGAGGAGAAATGTAAATTAGTATCATCCAACAACAGAACATGTCCTCCAGAAGATGTGGGAAAGAATCTTAAAAGGGCTGCAGCTTGAGCATTGTCATCTTCTGGGAGGCACCGAGTTAAGCTATTACATGATGATAAAGGCAGACCCATATCATGAGAGAAAACGCATGATTCTCCATTTCTACATCCCTGTAAATAGAAAAATATAGAAGCAAAAGTATCAGACTAAGAAATCAGAATTTTACTCTTAAACTGAATAGAAGAACCTTTCCAGAAGCAGCAACTGTGGCTAATGCTATAAACTAAAGATACTTGTGCTTTTACCAGACAAACTACAAATACAATTCAGCGCTATCTACACTACAAAGGATCACACAAATAGTAAAAGGGAAGAAAATGAACCACTACAACGTTAGATTGACTAAAGCCATTGAATCATGATACCTGAAGAGAGAAGAAAAATTTGCATGCAGGTTTCTTTGCTTCCAGTGAATGAGAAAACAAGCACTGACTACCTCTGTTGCAATATCCATTGACAAAATATATGCACAAAGATGATTCCTTATTAACAGGAGAAACACCTTGAGTATGCTGATAGCCACCGACATCTTCAGTAAGTTGAACTTTTATCTGATGAAAAATGATAAGTAATGAGCATTGCGTTATTTTAACAAAGGTAGCACAAACTACAAAGAAAAAAGTACCTCTTTGATAATGTTTGCAAACTTTTTGGCCACATTGTTTTTCTGAAATTCAGTTGAACCAACAAATGGTACACTGAGACACTCTTTTGTTTCCTCGGAGGACTCGGGGTGCTTATCATCCTCAGTAACTTCATCTCCCTCTCCATTTGGATTACATTTAAGAAGGCATTTGTGTTCAAATTCATATGGAGAATAGTAAGACGGAAGGCCATTAGATTCTGCCAGGAATTTAGGCCGAAAACGATGCACTGAGTTTAGTACATCTTCATCTGGAAAGCAAGGTGATACACTTAATAAGAGGTTTAAACTTCACAGTATCATTATGTTGGTAGAATGTACTACCATAATAAATCACATACAAAGACTTGTAAATTATGTAGCCCCACAAGTATTATCTGCCATGGGATTGTTTGGCATATATAGAGTGTCGTCCTTGGTTCAATCATGGGGAAGGGGATAAGATAGAGTACCTTCCCTAAGACCAGTTTAGTTTAGCACCATGGGTTCTTTCCCATTTTTATTTTTTTACCTTAAGCCCAGTAATGACCTACCAAAACCAATTCCTATAGGCATCACATAGTTCAACTTTGCTTTTATTGTTTTTTCTTCTATTTTAACAAGCATCTTTCTGTATATTCATTAAATTCCTTCTCAACTTTTTCTTTTTTTTTTGCTAAAAAAAATTTCCTTCGGAACTTGTCCGACAAACTTAAGAATCCACCACTCAAGATATACACAAACATCAAATAGCAATGATTGCATCAGATAATTTCATAAAACAAGTTGCTAATAAAAACATAAACAGAAACATATTCTGTAAAAAAATGCATACATATTTCAGAGACATGATTCAGAGATGACTGCAAAAGATAATGGAAAGAACACCACTCTTCTTCAGTCTCGGGAAAGATTAAGGGGGCAGCCTTAATCACATTGAACTGTAAATGTTGCTTCAATCGTTCCACACGCTGTTTATCCTTCAGAATAACCAAAAGAAAAAAGGTTTAGACCACATGAAAAAGCTAGCAGTGCTTTAAAAAATAGCTTTATGTAATTAAGTATTAAACTTTAGTTAATAGTATCTTTTCCAAAAGTCAAAATTGGTTATTCAATGAATGAACTATGTGCATTTCAGGGTCAAGGAAACAGGGACATCACCTTGTCCCTCACAGCTTTTAAAAGTACGCAAATTACAATCACTTTTTTTTTAATACAAATATTCTTAGTTAAATTCTGGAATTTTGTCTAATCTTTTGCAAGCACCTCCCCTGGAAAAGTCACCTTTAACTCTTAAGGGATGTAATTGCCATATTTCAAACCTAGAGGGATCTTCTTATTTGAGAAAACCTGGAAGAAGCTATTTGAGAACTGTAATTTGCCCAAAAATTAAGAAATTTCTTCAGATAAACACATTTCTATATAGATTTTGTAAAATAAAATTATAGCATTAAATGCTACATTACCTTGAAAACACGCTGCCAAAACTGAAAAGCACATAAGTTTCCCATGTATAGCATCTCCTTCCGACCATTTAGACCAGTGTCATTGTCATCTCCACTATAGTAGCAGTCAGCATACTTTGTACTCTGCATATGTAAACTGACTAAATAAGATAACAGGTGCTAAGTAATCAGACCTACAAAGAACCAAATTTAATTTTATCGAAAAGCCAATACCTTAAGTTCATCACCAAAAGGGCGAAGAATAGGTAGGGGTTGAGTATCCATCAGTACACCCAGAAGAATACCTTCACGCAACATCCCAATGTCTCCAAATTTAAGTATCAGCGCAGAAGCATCAAAAGACAATGAGAAGCTTGCAAGCAATCGCCCATGAAAAGTGGCCTCATACTGACCCCTTGGAGCAGTCTTTTCTAGTGCATGCACATGAACAAGCAAACTCAATGCACTTTCAACAACCTCAGGATCGGGTGGATCAAGGGCCTTCTGCAACAAGACTGTCATCAACATTCCACGAATCAGGAATTGTTTTTCACATATCTAATTTGATTTTACCGATATATCTCAGTATAAAGTGCATACCCTTGGGATTATTTATTGCTTTAGATTCTGCACAACATGTTTGAAGAACTTGTTGCCGTAAAGATAACCTCAGTATTGAGGGACGCTCATAATCTTCTAGCCTGCTGTAAAATGACCCAGTAACCAATCTATAAACCTTTCCATCACAAGTTCTTCCAGTTCTTCCTCTACGCTGCTCAGCCTACAAAATAATTTGAAATTAAGAAACTTGAAAGAGTAAATGATTCAATAAAGTATTATTCCCTAATTACCTGAGACTTGGAAACCCATACAAGCTCTGAAGATTCCTTTTTCATATTATGGTCCCAAAAAACTTGCAAAGACCGGCATGAATCAATGACAAAGGCCACTTTGGGTATTGTCACAGACGATTCTGCAATATTAGTAGCAAGTATGACCTGCAAAGACGTTACTTTCAGAAGACAACCTCAATTTCTCAACATATAAAAATACAATGCATTTATTTTAACCATATATGAAGTTCAATTTTTTATCCCTTGACCTCATGGCGCAGGAGCTACACAAGAATAATCTTAGTTTGTCGTTGTTTTCTTTGTAATGTCGTTTTGCATTAGTAACTGTTTTAATATTACAATTGATTAAACGCAAGTTTTGTTAGCGTTTAGAGTAACTGACACTAGACCCCTCAAGCATAAAGTAATGAGTGGTGCTCAGTGTGAAGGCAACGTTTTTGTTGCTGATTTCTGTTTCCTCTGAATACTGTTATTTCCTTCAATGAACTGAGCCGACGAGCTCTTTTCTGTTCCTTTAATATTCTCACTAATTTCTTGTGAAATATTGTTTCTTCCTGCGTCAGATTTGGTATCAAAGCCTTTGGTTCACCTGAGCAATGATGTCAAGGAGCGATGAAGGAAAACGTCAGATCAACGATGAAGGTTGTGAAGTGGTAATCACCCACGAGCATTTTCAGGAGCTGGAAAAACGAATTGATTCTCGGATTGACACTGTTCAACAAACTCTTGAATTAATCACTCGACAACTCATGACGATGCAACAAGAGATTCGTCAAGATGGTAGAGTAAATACTCGAAACCCACCTCAAGTTCAACCCAATACAGCACCCCCTGTGAACCTCCGCAAAAACACTCAACCACTGAGATCTGAAAGTGATAATGATACAATACGGCAAATCCCTAACCCCCAAATCATCGACCACCATCGACCACAAATACCATTTAATAGACCTTTTGAACGCAATGATTATAAACTAAATGTTGAACTCCCACACTTCTCTGGTCATATGCATGTGGAGGACTTCCTTGATTGGGTTAACTCAGTTGAGAAGTTTTTTGATTACTCTGAAATAGCTGAAGAGAAGAAAGTGAAGTTGATAGCATATAAGCTCTCTGGAGGAGCTTCAGCATGGTGGGATCAGTTACAACATGAGAGGAGACTCTCTAACCAATTGCCTATCACTTCTTGGGATAAGATGAAACGAAAGCTAATTAAGCAATTTCTACCGGTTGACTATGAGCAATTACTCTACCAAAAATACCACCAATGCCAACAAGGGAACAAAACCGTTGTAGACTATACAGAAGAATTTTTCAGACTAGGCATAAGAGCCAATATGACAGAAAAGGAGCCACAGAAGGTCGGCAGGTACCTACAGGGGCTGAACTCTCCCATTCGAGAGAGGCTTGAATTAGGCCAGACATGCTGGACAGTGCATGAGGCTAGTAGCAGGGCTCTTAAAGCAGAGGGACAAATCTCACGTTATAAAAAATCGCCCATCCTTAAGAGACCAACGTATGAACCATATTATGACAAGCCCAAACCAAACCCAATTATCACAAAATCCCAAACAGAAAACCTCCAAAACCCCAAGCTCACTACCAAGCCTAATTCCTCAACAAACCCAACTAAACCTCACTCTAATCCTTATGTTAAACCATTCCCACAAAAATGTTTCAGATGTCAACAACCTGGCCATAGATCAAATGAGTGTCCTCAGAGAAGAGCTACCAACCTGGTAGAGGAATGTGAGGAAGACTTGGAAGAGACAGATGAATTAGAAGATATTTATGAAGGTGCCGATGCGACTATGGGTGATGACGGAGAGTTAGCTTACTCTTTCATAACCCAGAAATTATTGCTCACTCCTAGGCAACCTGAACCAACACAGAGACATGCACTATTCAGAACACGCTGCACAGTTAATGGCAAAGTGTGTGAAGTCATTATTGATAGTGGCTCCACTGAAAACATTGTTTCAAAAAAACTAGTTACTACGCTTGGCTTGAGTACTAGTAAACACCCTGACCCATACAAAATAGGGTGGATCAAAAAAGGAACTGCCATCCAAGTGACAGAATTATGTAAGATTCCTTTCTCTATTGGTAGCTACTATCAAGATGAAGTAGTGTGTGACATAGTGGAAATGGATGCCTGCCATATACTGTTAGGACGACCATGGCAACATGATGTCAATGTTGTCCACAAAGGAAGGCCAAATGTCTATTTATTTGACTGGAAAGGGAAGAAAATAGCACTTGTTCCCACTCCAAATAACCCAAAGAAACAGCCAACTGCTCCCATTAAACCAACAGTACTTCTCAGTACCACCATGAAGAGCTTTATAGGTAACCAACCAAAAGACAAAGTGATCTATGCTCTTGTGATAAGAGAACAGGTCCCTGAGGTAACTACACATTCTTCATCTGTTGAAAGATTATTGAATGAATTTACTGATCTATCACCTGCAGAGTTACCCTCTGAACTACCTCCCATGAGAGACATACAACATTGTATAGATTTGTCACCAGGTGCCAGTCTGCCCAATCTCCCCCACTACAGACTCAGCCCACAAGAGCATGAAATATTACAGACCATTGTGGATGATTTACTCAAAAAAAAACTTCTTCAAGAGAGTCTTAGCCCATGTGCTGTACCTGCATTACTGGTACCCAAGAAAGATGGCTCAATGAGGATGTGTGTGGATAGTCGAGCAGTGAATAAAATCACTATTAAGTATAGATTCCCGATACCTCGCATAGAAGATATGTTGGACAAATTACAAGGCTCTATAGTGTTTACTAAGCTGGACCTCAGAAGTGGATATCACCAAATACGCATAAGACCAGGAGATGAGTGGAAAACAGCCTTTAAAACGAAAGAAGGCTTGTATGAGTGGCGGGTGATGCCTTTTGGGCTATGCAATGCCCCAAGTACATTCATGCGACTCATGAATCAGATTTTAAAGCCTTTCGTTAACACCTTTGTGGTGGTTTATTTTGATGACATCTTGATACATAGCAAAAATGAAGAAGAACACCTCCAACACATCAAGACAGTTTTTCAAACCCTCAGGAACAACAAACTATACCTCAACTTAAAGAAATGTGAGTTTGCTTCCTCTAAACTACTCTTTCTGGGCTTTATTATTTCTGCTGATGGAATAGCTGCCGATGAAAGCAAGGTTGCATCTATTAAAAATTGGCCTATCCCTACTAGCATCACTGAGGTTAGGAGCTTTCATGGCCTCGCTACCTTTTATAGGAGGTTCATAAAAGGATTCAGCACCATTGCAGCACCAATTACTAACTGCCTCAAACATGGGAAATTTCAATGGGGAACTGAGCAAGATCAGAGTTTTCAACTCATTAAGGATAAGTTGAGTTCCGCCCCACTCTTAGTGCTGCCAAATTTTAACAAAGTTTTTGAAGTAGAGACAGACGCCTCAATGGTTGGCATTGGTGCTGTTCTTTCACAAGATGGGAGACCTGTTGAATATTTCAGCGAAAAATTAAGTGAAGCAAGGCAGAAATGGACAGTTTATGAGCAAGAACTGTATGCCATTGTCAGGGCTTTCAAAAAATGGGAACACTATCTCATACAAAGAGAGTTTGTGCTACATAGTGACCACCAAGCTTTGAAGTTCCTTAACTCGCAGAAAAATGTTTCCAATATGCATGCCAGATGGGTAATTTTTTTGCAAAAGTTTACCTATGTTTTTAAACATAGAGCTGGTCAGTGTAATAAAGCAGCTGATGCACTTAGTCGAAGACACACACTCCTCGCAGTTCTTCAAAATGAGCTCACTAGCTTCGACCACCTCCCAGAACAGTATAACGAAGATATAGATTTTAAAGAAATCTGGCAGAAATGCAGAAATTATGAAAACACTGGAGAATTTCATATCCAAGAAGGATACCTCTTCAAAGGCAACCAATTATGTGTTCCAAATACCTCACTCAGACTTCAATTAATCCAAGAACTCCATGGAGGGGGGTTAGTTGCGCATGCAGGTCGTGACAAAACAATTTCTTTGCTGGAGGAACGCTACTACTGGCCACACCTTAAGAGAGAAGTGACCAAGTATGTCCAACGCTGTCATGTATGTCAAACTGCAAAAGGAGGGACCAACAACACTGGATTATATACACCACTTCCTGTCCCTCAATCAATCTGGGAGGATTTAAGCATGGATTTTATAATGGGACTACCAGTCACCCAAAGAAAAGTTGACTCAATTTTGGTGGTAGTTGATCGATTCTCCAAAATGGTGCATTTGCTTGCTTGTAAGAAGATTAATGATGCCAGCCACATTGCCTCTCTTTTTTTTAAGGAAATTATAAGACTTCATGGCATTCCTCAGTCCATAACCACTGATAGAGATGTAAAATTCCTCAGTCATTTTTGGAGGGAACTTTGGAAGAGGCTTGGTACTACACTTAATTTTAGTAGTGCCTACCACCCTCAAACTGATGGGCAGACTGAGGTTATGAACAGAACTGTTGGTAATATGTTGAGGTGTCTTGTTAGCAACAATCCAAAAAAATGGGATCAGGCACTACCACAGATAGAATTTGCTATGAATAGCATCACCAACCGAACTACTGGCTTGCCTCCTTTCTCTATTGTCTACACCAAGCAGCCCAAGTCTACTGTTGATTTATTTACTCTTCCTAATTCCACAAGTCAAGCTGCCAACGCGTGGGTTCAAGATTATGAATCCTTCCATAGAGAAGTTCGCGATCATATCCACAAGATGAATGCCAGTTATAAGGAACATGCAGATAAAAGGAAAAGACTTCAAATTTTTGATGTTGGGCAGCTTGTCATGGTACATTTGAATAAACATAGATTACCCCATGGATGTCCCAAGTTGCAAAATCGAAAGTATGGTCCATTCCCAATATTGAAGAAGATTAATGACAACTCTTATATTGTTGAACTCCCTTCAGATTGGAAGATTTCAACTACTTTCAACGTTGCTGATCTCTCTACATACCATCCACCTGATGCTATCTCTACTGTCTTACCGAATTCTGAGACGAATTCTTTTGAAGAATAGGAGACTGGCGCAGGAGCTACACAAGAATAATCTTAGTTTGTCGTTGTTTTCTTTGTAATGTCGTTTTGCATTAGTAACTGTTTTAATATTACAATTGATTAAACGCAAGTTTTGTTAGCGTTTAGAGTAACTGACACTAGACCCCTCAAGCATAAAGTAATGAGTGGTGCTCAGTGTGAAGGCAACGTTTTTGTTGCTGATTTCTGTTTCCTCTGAATACTGTTATTTCCTTCAATGAACTGAGCCGACGAGCTCTTTTCTGTTCCTTTAATATTCTCACTAATTTCTTGTGAAATATTGTTTCTTCCTGCGTCACCTCATAGACCTAATCATAAAGCAACATCTAAGAATCGTACCTTACGATGTGTTTTGCATATCTTCATAGCCATCAGGGCTTGTTCGGTATCAACACTGCTATGCAAAATGTGAATTTTAAAAGATGAACTATGAGGCATCAGAATGCGCCATTGCTGCTCCAGAGAATAGTATGTCGGAAGGAAAACTAAAATGCTCTTTTCAATGTCTGGTTCATTCTCATGAATATGAATGAGCAGATCATGAATGAGTTTGTGCGTTTCACGTTTGATAGCTGCATCAGCCATGGAAGGAACTACAGTGGAACAGTAATTATCCAAATTAAGTCCAAGAAGTTCAGTTATCTGCACAGAAAAGAAAATATATCATAAAAGTTACATTCATGAATTTCCTAAATTGAAAACTTTAATCTAACTCATATACAGCAACAAGAATGCATGTTATGAACAACATAAGCAAATATTTGATTAAACAATATAAGGTGGCCTCCCCAATAGAAGGAAAGTATTAGATAAATAGGATGAGTAAATGCCTGTTCAAGATAAATAACCCTTCTTTCAAAACTAGTTTTCTGATCTGAGCTAGGGATCGCAACCACTTCAACTCGTTCATCCCTGCCAAGATCCTTGAAATAATCCTTGTATCTTGAAATATCAGCAGTTGCTGACATCAACACGACCCTGGAAAACCATGAGTGCATAAAAGCTCAAGACATATAGCCACATAAATTAGACGGAAATCAGACCAAATAGTAAACACTTTGGATGAAATTCACAAAGCTGTTTGAGTTAAGCAAACTTCACAAATGTAGAGTTAGGTATTTAAAATTTTCACATACCCGTGGGAAGGGGAAAATAAAACAAGTTATATTGGTGTATCAGATTTTCAGAGACTTGCAACTGTTGCAGGGGTGTGTGAAATTTTCACATGGTATGTGGCAGTTGTCAAGCAAAGATTGAGGAATTGTGAACAACATGAATAGTGATCGGTGTGAAATAAGGTTAAATCAAACTAAATTGTAAATATCAGTACAAATCAACCCTATTTTCCTAAATTATACATGGATTTTAATACAACTTATAAAAGATGAATGTGGTGGTCTCTCATAGTATGCGAACAAGAAATAAGCAAAATGGTCTATGATATGTTGAACATTGAAATAAAAATACATTCAGATAGCTACTAAGAAAAGTAAAAATATATCTACCTTAAGTCATTGTTCCTCACCAGGAACTGCTTTAGACAGACAAGAACCAGATCAGACTCGACAGATCTTTCATGCACTTCATCCAGGATAATTACCTTATAGTCAAGTGCATTTAACCCCTTATCTCGCATTTCCTCCAGAAGAACTCCAGCAGTTTTAAAAATAATATTTGATCTGTGGAAAAATATGAGAGAAGGGAAAGAAGCATAAAATTATCAAAAGATTGTCGATGAAATAACTTGAGAACAATGAATGTGATGACAAGGAAACGAAGGAGCACTACAACTGAGAAATGTTGATTTGAGAATGTAAAGAATTGAAAGAGAAAAGGAGAGGGAAAGAAAATAACAGATACAACAGAAAACCAAAAGGAGTTCTTAAGGCAATACTTCACCATCACAAAGCTCCTGTGAACATATGAAACCTAAATATCAAACCAGAGAAAGAAAGATAATCCAAAATTGAGGATGGACAAAATTGAGTTGCAGTAGATAACATACTATTCTTGAACTTTGTGGATGAGACTTGTACTTAAGCACCAAAAGTATTTGTCATGAGATAATGCACATGGTAATGACTATTGAGTGGGAGGCAACAACTTGATAACCATGTTAAAAATGTATAAAATATCATACAAAGACTACACAAGTCTCTCAACAAACTCCACAACAAAACTATTTGATTCCATTCAAGTCCAAACATGAAATTTTTTCAATGCATCCGTGTTTACGAATGACCGCCAAACGAGAGATTAATGCCGACTCTCCATCTTCTCATAATATGCCTATTATTATATTGACTACATTTACCTACCCTGGAGAGAAATTTTTTGAATGCCCTATGTGATACCCAACCTCTCCTCCAAGTTCACAATTACGAGCTCTTGCAACCGTTTTAGCAACAGCAACAACTGCAAATCTCCTAGGCTGAGTACATATAATGGGTTTCAAATTCTCTTCCAAAAGAAATTGTGGAACTTGCGAGCTCTTTCCTGGATGGGGAAAATATAAAGAAATTGAAAACCCATCAACTTTAACAACACAGGATATATTAAAAATACATAATAAATGACTTTAGAGTGTCAGTGCCAAATTATTATTTTTTTCTTTAAACATGTATAGTTGGCCGTGTAGGTCAGAGTATATCAGTAGTACAGCATAAGAACTGATGATAGAATAAAACGAAAGGCTCAGGTACATCAAAATAAATTGGAATATACATTTATGTCAAAACATTTTTTCCTTATTATCATTATTCTATAAATATTATGTATTTATTATCTTTCTTTATTATCATTATTCTGTAGATATTATGTATTTATTATCTTTCATTAATTATGAATCATACGTGTATATAAATACCCTATTAGATTAATGAAGAAGATAAACATTTTATTTATTTTCAAGTTAATTTGGTATCAGAGCGTAAACAAAAAAAAAAAAATTCCTCTGCTTTCGCTGCCTACTAGGAACTGCCGATAGTCATATTCTGACGTTGTTCCTACGCCAATTGGAATCTCTGTGCTGTCGGAAAAGTTGCTGCCATCCTTATTTACGCTTCTTGCCGTAGCACCTTTCGTTGCTTAGGTATTACTCACCGTCGCTGCCTTATCCAACCCCATTCTTTCCAAATTTACTTTATACTCCTTTTATTATTTGTTCTTATTTTCCTTATTTCTTTCCCATATTCCTTATTTCCTTTACCACATATAAAATAAAAAATAATAAAAAGTTCAACAGTAACACAAACTTACTATCACAACTATGTCTAAAAATGAAATTGACCCAACCTCTATCTCCATATAACAGTAAAATTATTTCTACTACCATACACGATAGTTCATCTTTTGTTAACATTAAATTAAATAGCACTAATTATCGAATTTTGTCTAAAATTTTGGAAATGTATATTGCTGGTAGAGAAAAAAAGAGTTATATCATAGGAAAGAAAGTTGCCCCAAAAGACGATGATTCAACTTATGATAAATGGGAAGCTGAAGATGTCATGGTAAAATCATGGCTCATAAACTCCAGGATAGATCAATTTATGTCTCACTTTATTCAGTGTGAAACAGCTAAGGAGGAGCTATCTAGATATCTCTCACTCTTCACTGGTGTATGAGTTAATGAAGAGATTATTTCAACTTCATCAGAGTGGCCACTCTCTTGCTGAATATTACAATGAAATGAACTCTATTTACATAGAGTTGGATTATCGCAAACTCAACAATATGGCATGTGCTATTGATATTGAGAAATTGAGAACTCGTACTGCTGAGGATCGAGTTTACATGTTTCTAGCTAGTTTAGATCGCAGTTTGGATCAAATTAGCAGTCGAGTTTTGGCTACTTTCCCTTTACTGAGTCTAGAAGAAGCATATTCTTTAGTCCGTCGTGAGGTACAGAGGCAGGCCACGATGGGCACCGAGGACCATCCTAAACCATCAGCTCACATTGTCCAACAAAATAGGTATCGTTCGAATCCTCTATCTGCAACCTCTGGTTCTCGGTTCTGCACCTACTGCAATAATTCCAATCACACTGTTGATGTTTGTTGGAAGAAACATGGCTATCCAGAATGGTACAAACTTAAACAAGCTAAACGGAAAAAGAAACCTAGTCAGATTGCTGCTTCTGCCTCTAAGGTTTCTCGTGTAACTACTCAATGAGGTAATTTTGGTTTTACATATATTTCTTCTGCTTCTAACACTTGGCTTATTGATTCAGGCGCCACTGATCATATGACTAGTAATCCTTCTCTCTTTGATTCTTTAACACCCTCTTGTGTTACGTCTGTACAGGTTGCCAATGGGGCACCAATGTCAATTTTGGGAGCTGGCAATGACTCATTATCACCCACATTTTTCATGTCCTCTGTTTTATTTTTACCTACTCTTAAGAATAATATTTTGTCAATTAGTCAACTCACTAAGAATCTTGATTGTTCTATAATTTTTTATTCTACTCATTGTGTATTTTAGAACAATCAAACGAAGATGATGATTGGCACTGGTAGAGAAAGAGGAGGTCTTTATTACTTGAAGAAGGGGTCTAGCAATCCTCGCTGTGGCTTTCAAGTAGATAGGGGGAGTAATAAAGCAAGAATTATGTTATGGCACTGTTGTCTAGGACATCCTTCTTTTGTTTAATGTGTGAACAATGCATCTTTGCCAAAAATAATCGTGTTATTTTCAAAATTAGTTCTAATAAAAGTCTTGTTCTATTTGCTTGTGTTTATATTGATGTGTGGGGTCCTTTCTCTACCCTACTGCCTCTGGACATAAATATTTTGTTTCCTTTATTGATGATTGTACTCGAGTAACTTGGCTATATTTGTTGAAATTTAAAGGTGATGTTTCTCATGTTATTCCTCAATTTTATAATATAATTGTCACACAGTTTCAGGTATCTGTCAAGGTTTTTCATTCGGATAATGGTCGTGAGTTCGTGAATCAGTCACTTACTCATTTTTTTAAAACTCATGGTATCCTTCACCAAACGACATGTGTTTATACACCTCAACAGAATGGCATAGCAGAGCGTAAGAATCGACACCTTCTTGAGGTGGCGCGTGCCCTATGCTTTACTATGCGTGTTCCTAAACATTTTTGAGCTGTGGCTATCATGACTGCTGCTTTCCTGATAAACCGAATGCCTACTCGTATTCTCGACTATCAAACTCCATTGAAAAAATTATCTCTTTTTCACGCTTTATCCTCTGCACTTAATATATGCCATAAAGTGTTCGGTTGTGTCTGTTATGTTCATGTTCATGCACTTCATCGTGACAAATTCAATCCACGTGCTCTTTAAGTGTGTTTTTTTGGGATACTCTAACACACAAAAGGGGTATAAATGTTTTCACCTACCTACAAATAAATATTTTGTGTCCATGGATGTTCAATTTTGTGAACATGAGTCTTACTTCTCCGATGACATTTCTTTGGCTCCTCTTCGGGGAAAAATTCATAGTAAAGAAGAGGAGAAATTATGGTTGGGAGAAAAGAAGCTGTGGATTTCTGGTAAGGGGGAGGATTCCCTTCCTTCAGAATGTAATGACTCTCTTGATTCGTCACATCCTTTAGAAGGATCCGAACCTAAAAAAGAGAAACGAATTAAGGAGTTGAGGCCACCTCATATGTTCCACTTACAGTATGATAGAAGAAATAAGGACATTATTGCTATGACCCGATCTTCTAACTTAGACAATCCTTTTGATGATACTACCATGCCTTCAAATGACTCTTCTGAAGTTGACTCTGAGGTACATGTTCCTTCTTTATCTTCTACTAATGATATATTTACTTCTGACATACTTTTTGACCCTGTAGTAACAAAACCTACTATCTTAAATCCACTGAATAATGACCAAGGTAGAAGGTATCCTTTTAGAAGTCGTAAACAGCCTGACAAATTAGGCTTCTCTAAGCCTTCATCTAATATTGTTTATCCCATATCTGACTTTATTTCTTATCACCGTCTGTCTCAACCTCACTTAGCTTTTGCTCTTCAGATTTATTCTGTACCTAACCCTAGTCATTTTCAGGAGGCTCTCAAAGATCCTAAGTAGAAAGTTGCTATGATAGAAGAAATGAATGTCCTCCAAAAGAATCGTATTTGGGTGTTGGTCGAACTACCTAAAAGAAAGAAGATTGTAGGTTGTAATTGAGTGTTCACGGTCAAGTGTCATTCCGATGGAATATGGGAGAAGAATAAGGCCAGAGTAGTGGCTAAGGGATATGCTCAAACTTATGGGATTGACTATCAAGAAACATTTGCTCCGGTGGCCAAGATGAGTACTGTTCGAGTTATACTTTCTATGGCTGTAAATCTAGACTGGTCATTACTTCAACTCGATGTAAAGAATGCATTTATTCACGGAGATCTGTTAGAGGAGGTATATATGGATCCGCCTCCTGGTTTTTCAACTAAAGATGGGAAAGTGTGCAAGTTGAAGAAAGCTTTATATGGGTTGAAACAGTCACCCAAGGCGTGGTTTGGCAGGTTGAGCCAATCAATGAAGGAATACGGTTTCAAACAAGCCCAAGCAGATCATACTCTCTTCTACAAAAAAATGGGTGATGATATTACCTTACTTCTAGTTTATGTTGATGACATGATTGTTACATGTAGTAATTCTAATGAGATAGAAAGATTACGCAGTTACTTGGCAAAAGAATTTGAAATAAAAGATTTAAGAAATCTAAAATAATTTTTGGGTATTGAAGTTTCTAGGTCTAAGCAAAGGATTTTCCTCTCTCAACGAAAATATATACTAGATCTCTTAATTGAAACTAGTAATTCTGTTTGTGCTCCTGTACACACACCTATTGAGGTAAATCATGGTTTAACCGTCTATCCTAATCAAATTCCAACTAATAAGGAGAGATACCAAAGATTAGTTGGAAAATTGATTTACTTGACTCATATTCGACCTGATTTGTCTTATATTGTTAATGTAGTAAGTCAGTTCATGCACAATCCGAGTGACAGGCATATGGAAGCTATAAACTGGATCTTTGCATATTTGAAGTCCTCCCCAAGTAAGGGTATTTTGTTCTCAAAACATAGACACCTAGACATTACGGGTTACACTAATTTTGACTTTGCGGAATCCAAGATGGATAGAAAATTTACTTCAGGATACCTTACTTTTGTTAGAGGAAATTTGATAACTTGGAGGTGTAAAAAACAGAACGTGGTATCGTTGTCCAGTGCAAAGGCCGAGTACCGCGCTCTTCACTATTGTATTACAGAGCTTTCTTGATTAAAGATTTTGTTGAGTGAACTCGGTTTTGGCTCTAACAAGTCGATGACTTTATTCTGTGATAATACTGCTGCAATTGAGATTGCAAATAATCCGGTTCAAACGTAACCGAACCAAACACATTGAACTTGACAGGAATTATATCAAAGATAACTTGGATGCTGGCATCATTGAAGTCCCATACAATAAGAGTGTTGATCAATTAGCTGACATTATGACCCATACCGTTACTGGAAGTTCCTTTCATACATCACTATCTAAGTTGGGCATGTGTGATATTTATGCTCCAACTTGAGTGGGAGAGTTAGAATATACATTTATGTCAAAATATTTTTTCCTTATTATCATTATTCTGTAGATATTATGTATTTATTATTTTTCTTTATTATCATTATTCTGTAGATATTATGTATTTATTATCTTTCTTTAACTATGAATCATGCGTGTATATAAATATCCTATTAGTTTAATGAAGAAGATAAGCATTTTATTTATTTTCAAGTTAATTTGTACTAAAGCCTGAATGTTAAATACTTTTTGATTTTGAAGCGCTTATTTCCGGGATCTCAAATGCATAAACAAAAGGACCCTCACTCTGACATTACTATAGAAGTAAAGACAGTATTTTTTCTTTTTCTTTTTAAAAAAAAAAAAGGTTTCCCAAATAAGCACAATATGTGAGCGAAGTTAGATATTGGCATACACAAACTCAAAACTCCCAGAGTCCCGACGATAAACAGGAAAATTTTAGATATATATACATATAATCAGCAATAAGACATTTATCTTTTTGGTATCAAATATCAATCAAAATCCAATTGGGACAAAACAATTCAAAGTCCGCTGAAGTAATAGTTGAATTTACAACGACCAGAGTAACAAATAACCAAAGCTATATATTCGTTTAGAAAAAAAAACCAAGTTAGATGTTCGCACACCAAAAATGGGACACAAAATTAGACTCCTACCTAATATTTTTTCATTTTTTAATTCATTGTACTTTTTTTTCATGACTTAAATAAGACTCCAATAACGAACAAAATGGAGATAACAATCTGAAAAAGAGCACGAGTCATTGCCTGGAAGAGACTTGAGTCGTCATTTCAGATATATAAGAAACCTCAAAAGTTTTAGGAAACAATTGCATTTCCACAAATAAGAAGACCCCAACAACAACAACAACAACAACAAAAAAGACAATATAAATTTCCCTATTGCCACCATTTCTTCAGAAATCAAACAACTGCATTATACAAATCTAAAATCAAACAAAAATGACCAATGAGTAGAGTAAGAAAACGATACCACAGCCGGTTTCTCCGACAATGAGGGTGACTCGGTTTTCGAGGATTTTCTCGACGATTTTATCGCGGAGTGCCATAACGGGAAGAGACGAGAAGTTTGATTGAGGCAATGGCGATGACGATAACGATGAGCTACTCGACGGGGACGGAGAAGAAGGACGTGCCATTGTCGGAAACTTTCTGTTAGCTCTCAACTTTCTCTAAGACAAACAAAAAGGCCGATAAGAGAAGACTTGTGTGATGATCTTTTCTTTCCTAGTCTCTCTGCTTTACTTGACGAAAGTAAAAATGAGGAGACAGTTTCGGACTCTTTTCCTATTTCCCTCTGCTTCTTCTACCATGTTTCAATGGGCCATGATCGATGAAAGTTGGTTCTACATGGGTTTGAATAAATGGGAACAAATAGAGAGTATGAAGAGGAAGGAGAATGTCTAAAGTCAAATAAGTCAAAGAAATATCATTGTTTTGTTTTGACTTTTTATTGTTCTACCAATCCTGTCACATTGATCATAGGGTCTATGGAATGTACAGAGTATGTGATAGGATGCCCCGAATTCTTCTCCAGCAAGTTGTTCCTATAAAATGGGCCCGTCAGCGGTGATGTCCAAATCATCCTAAGTTTAATTTTTTTCTTCCGCCTGTGTATAAATAACTTATTTTTTAATTAATTTTATTTTTAATCAATTTAATACAAAATATATAGATATACTCCTAATACTAAAAAAAATATCATTAAAAAGTAAATATATATATTTTTTAGAAGATTAAAAATAAAATTATATACATAAAATAAATTATGCCATAATAGAAAAGAAAATTTTTATTATTATTTATTGTAAAAAAAAAGTGCAGAGAAGAATTAAATAAATAGCTACGTAATTAACTTTCCTTAACTTTCCCCTTACATTACAACAATTAAGAAAAGTTTACATTTAACTTAAAAAAAGAATCACAACAATTAAGAATGGAAGTAAGTTGGTCTGTTCGATTTTTTATCCAAAAAATTAATCGAGCCGACTTGATTGATTAGACATTTTTATAAATCAAAATTGACATATCTATTAAAACTAACCGAATCGCAAACCAACATACTTAATCGATTTGTTCAATTCGGTTGGTCGGTTTAGACCTATTATATTTATTTTTAAAAAATACACATATGAATATCAATCGCACTATCATATCATATTCAATTAAATAAAATCACCAAAATTAAAGTCTAATAAGTTTTAAGCTCATATAAATATATCATGATCATAATGTGTGAGTATAGTCACATATAAATGCTAATAAAAATAGAAAATATGTCATTTTATGTATAAAAATATTATTTTAAATATATAGGTTTGGTTCAGTTTAAATAGTTTTTTTTTATATATACCTTAATCGAACTGATTTAAACAATTTTTTAAAAAGTTGAATCGAACCGAACCTACCAGACCAACAAAAGCCAACCTAGAAGGTTTGATTTAGGTTTGGTCCAATCGGTTCAGTCATTTTTTGAATTTATGCCCATTCCTAACAACAACTGAGAAAAGTTGACATCTTGAAAATTATGAAAAGAAATAAAAGTGACAGCCAAATACTAGTTGTTTAATCCAACATTTTTCCTCAAGTTGGTGCATATATATTGATCATACCTAATTTGCTTACAAATAACTCAAAATTCTGCCTAAGTAATCTTTTTGTAAATACATATGTGATTTGTTAAGTTGAAGGCATGAATGGTATACAGACAATTCCACCTTCTAGCTTTCCTTTTATGAAATATCTGTCAAACTCTACATATTTTGTTCAATCATGTTGAATCAGATTATTTGTTAATGCTGATTGCAGCCATATTATCACAGAATAGTTTCATGGGAAATTCCACTAATCTGCCAAGTTCCTCTAAAACCAATTTTAACCAAAATTTTCACACACTCCATTAGTCATTGCTCTATATTCTGCTCCTAGCTACCACATTTTTCCTTTTACTTCTCCCAATTATCAAAATTTCTCACAGAAAGGTACGTTATCCAGAAGTGAATTTTTTGTCAGTATTGGATCCAACCCAATCCCCATCAATATAAACTATAATTCTCTGCTGATCATTTTTTATGAAAAATAAACCTTTCCCTGGAGTTCCTTTTAAGTATATTAGAAATCTATAGACAGCTTTCATGTGTTCTTCATATGGAGCATGCATGAACTAGCTTACCATACTAATTAACAACAAATGAAATATCTAGTCGAGTGTGAGATAGATAAGTCAACTTTTCCACCAAACGTTAATACTGACCTTTGTCCACCGGAACTCCTTCCTTAACCTTTCCTAGCTTGGAGTTAAATTTCATAGGAGTATCTGATGGCTTGCATCCAATCATTCATGCTTCTTTTAAAAGGTCTAGAATATATGTTTGTCGAGACACTATTATTCCTTTCTTTGATCTGGCAATCTCCATCTAAGAAAATATAAAATTTGTCTAAGATCTTTAATCTCAAATTCAGATGACAAATTCTTCATTTTGTCCATTTCCTTAACATCATCACTAATGAGGATCATGTCATTTATATAGACAATCAGCATAGCAATCTTCCCTTCAATTGAAGTCTTCATGAATAATATGTGGTCTGACTACCCATGTAAAAAACCTTGGGTTTTTACGAACTTTGTGAATCTTTGAAACTAAGCTTTAAGAGAATGTTTGAGTCCATATAAAAAATTCTTTAATCTGCAAAAAAATTTTCCGAACCTATCACCAAATCCAAGAGGGGTTTTTATGTATACTTTTTCTTTTAAGTCACCATTTAAGAATGCATTTTTAACATCTAATTGATGTAATATCTAATCCAAATTAACTGCAAGAGATAGTAATATTCTTACTGTATTTAACTTAGCAATTAGAGAAAAAGTTTCAAAATAATCAATGTCATAGGTTTGTATAAAACCTTTAGCAACCAGTCAAGATTTGCATCTCTCAATATAACCATTTGAATTTTATTTTACTGTGAATACTCACTTCCATCCAACTGAAGTCACCTTTTTTGTTAACTAATTCCTAAGTCTTGTTTTTTTTTTTTTTTTTTTTTTTTTTTTTCAGAGCTCTCAACTCTTCGAAAATCACCTCCCTTCATTCAAGAATTTCTAGAGCTTCTTATAAATTCTTTGGAATAACCACATAAGATAGTTTTGAGGTAAGCACCAGGAACGATGGAGACAAACTCTGATAGGATAAAAAAATATGCAAAAAGATGTTTGGTGCAAGTTCTAATACCTTTCCTAAGGGCAATGGGCATTTCTAGAGTTTTACCTGACTCTATTGTGAAATTTGAATTAGGAACGAGTTTAATAGGACTATAGTTGAATTAAGGGTTACTTGATTGATTTTTAACCTCTAAATTTGTCCTCAAGTCAGATTCTTGGCCAAGTTCTAAGTTTTCGATTCCCTTTTCTCATTCTGGATATTTCCTCTCATAGACTTTCCCTTTATGATGAATGTCACCTTGCCTCTCATACATTTCTTTTTCTTTTTGAGTTTCATCTACAATGGCATAGATATTTGATTCCTATTTTCATTATTTACGACAATATAAGTTGAGTTGTGAACATCATCCACCTCTTTTATAAGTTTAGATTCCTGGAGATTTTTATGAAATACAGTTCCAAATTCACTACTTTAGCAATTTTTAGAAACAAGATAATCAGGTAAAATATTGTTAATCAACTAATCAAAATTCGAATCTTCACTTGTTGTTTCCCCCTGAAGATGAGCAGATGTAAAAAAGGTTTATCTTCAAAGAAGGTGACATTCATGAAAAAAAAATGACACTGGATCAAAACATTTGTATCCCTTTTGATTTGGAGGATAACCAATAATGACACATTTCCTAGCTATAGGATCCAATTTTCCTATATTATTATCATGAATATGAACGAAGGCAACACATCTAAATACTTTTAGTGGAAGATCAATAAATAGTCTAAAACAGAAAAAATATTTCTTAAAACAATGTAATGGGTTTGAAATTGTAAAACTCTTGAAAGCATCCAATTGATTAAATATGTGGTGGTAAGAATAGCCTCACCCCATAAATATTTCGGAACCTTAGTTGAAAATAGTAAAGATTTAGCAACTTTCAAGAGATGTTTATTCTTCTTAACTGCCACTCCATTTTGTTGTGGAGTGTGAGGGCAAGAGCTTTAGTGAACAATGTCCTTTAAAAAAAAAACTCCCTAATATATTGTTAAAATAATCTTTGTCATTGTCACTTCGAAAAATTTGAATCAGTATTTGAAATTGTGTTTGAAACATGTGAAAAAAAAATTTGGAATACATTTGCGACCTTAGATTTTTCTTGAAGTAAAAAGACCAAAGAAATTTGGGTATAGTCATCAGTAAAGGTAATGAATTATTTTTGCCCAATTGTTGTTTTAGTTTATGAAGGCATACATCACTATGTATCATAGTGAATAGTTTTGTGGTCTTGTGGTTGAACAAGAAAAGATGTCATATGATGCTTTGCAAGTTTACAAATTTTACACTTAAACAAAAATTGATTTTTATTTATGAAAAACTTTGCAAATAAACGTCTCAAATGGATATCCTAATCTAAAATGCCTTAACATAATTCTATCATCAATAAGAATTGACATAGAATCGAGACAAGTCCTTTGGGATTGCCCTTTTGAGTTGTATCCATCTTTGAAAAAATAAAGACCTCTAACTTGTCTAGTATTGCCAATCATCTTTTCCATAATCAAATCGTGAAAGTGACAATCAAAAGAGGAAAAATTAGCATGACAATTATGATCAATAGTTAATTTACTAATTGACAACAAATTACCACTGAACCTTTTTTGGCTACGAACTTGAAAGTTCCATATACTATATTTACTCTTTGATTTTCTGCACAAGGACTATATGAAGAAAACAGTTCAGGGGACCAGAGTCAATGATCCAAGACACGTTATACTCTTTGCCAAGACATAATGAAACTATATTACCTTTTTGAGCCAAAGAACAATAAGGTTTGATTTTATGTGATTTTGGGATTGAAATATTTTATAGATTTGCTCTATCTATTCCTTTGTGAATGGCTGCAACTTTGAAGAGCTTTCATGCTTTGATTCAATAACATGAGCTTGAAAATTCTGATTCTCTCCTATGGTCTTCTTTTTTCAATTAGATGGCTTTCCGTGGAGCTTCTAGTAGGTCTCTCAGGTACGCCAGGAACATTTGCAATGATCACATCAAGGCTTTGACTTAGGATTTCTTCTTTCTACCTCAGTGTCAACTCCTTTAATTATAAAGGTCAAGACATCAGTTCTTGCTTCTTGTTTCCCAAACATCACCTTCCTTCTTATTTCTTCTCTTCACACTTGTGAGAAGACCATTGGATAGAGAATTAGCAGTGAACTTGGGTTTATCATTTCATAATGTAAAAATCTACTTTAGGATTCGTAGGTCTAATGATATTAATGGTTTAAGAGTGATAAATAATGAAAATAGTGCAAAAAAAAAAAATTTTGATTTACCATGTGCCACTCATTCAATCTTGGACCATTCATGTATATATGGATGTTATACCTTTTGAAAGTGAAGAGGATAATGAGAATGGTGTGGGTGGCGATATCGATGAGGTTGATAAAGTTGGTGAGGGTATTGTATTTTGTGTAAATTGTTTTGCATTTAGTGAAGTAATATTACATAGTTATAAAAATATTCAAACTGTTTTGTAATTTGTCAATAAAATATGTGGAACAAATACTTATTTTAAAGTTGAATGACAAATTTTAAATTTGTATTACAATTTGGTACTCAATTTTGCTTCTTATATAGTTTGTAAAGGATAAAGGTCTTAAGAAAAATGTATGAATGGTGTAATAATAGCCTTATTTATGTTCAACAATTTTTTTTTTAAATTAACTTCATCAACATTAATGCATGTTAATATTTAACTTACTTTAATACTATTTATGAAAAATTTAAAATATGTATTATATCTTCAATTGATATCTTTGCATGTGTATAAAGGATTAAAAAATACAATTTATAATTTAGGAATCCAAATTCAAACTTTTAAATTCGAGAGACTTGCGTAGCCCTTTTTTCAAATATAAAATGACCACTATTCCCTCTAAATTAATAATAAAACATGAAAATATTCATTAATATAAATTATGTTCTCAATTAGTACATTTACATGTATGTGAGGTAGGATATTCATGGTTCGATTCGATCTGATTTAATTTATAGCCAAAAAAATTAACTAAATTAAAATGTTTATATGACTTAAATTAAACCAAATTGGATCGTTTATCAAATAAAATTATAAAAATTGGATGGTCCAGTTCGATTTAGTTAACAATTTTTTGTGTTTCTTTTTATGGTTTTTAAATTTTAATTTTTTTTTCCTTCAAATTATGTTAAAAATTGAAATTAATATTAAAAAATATAAATCTAACCAAATTATTTTAGATATGTTACAAATATAAATCATATAATATCCAATATAAACTAACAATTAAGTTGATAAATTTTATAAAATGTAAAATAATCATAAACTACATGTAACTGAAAATTGTAAATTTTATGATAAAAAATTGAAACTGAAAAAAAAGGTTTAAATATAATACTTAATATTTAATAATAAATACTATAATATATTCTTAAAAATAAGTTTTTTATATGTAATATATAATGGTCCGGTCTAGTTTAGATGAATAGAAAATTTTAAAAATTAAATCAAACAATTTGAAAAACAGTTTAAAAATATATAAACTAAATCGAACTATTTGATTCACACAATCGTTTGGATTGGTCCAATTTTTCAGTTTAATCTAGTTTGATCTGAATTTTGGACATCCCTAATATAAGAGATTAAAAAGCACCTTTTATAACTTAAGAAATTAAATAACACAAACTTTTAAATATAATTGACACTTGTGCCCCTACCCCAATTATGATATGTTAGTGTAAAAGTAACTTTAAATGAAAATATTATTAACTTTTTAAAAAAAATTATAGCAAATATCTCAATACAATGTGCGTAAAAGTCTATAGTCATTTAGTATTTAAATAATAATCATAATAAAAAATTATATATTAATATTGAACTAATATTAATGTATTGATCTAGATTATTAAAAACTTAAAATTGCATATCTAAGAATATAAAAGTAAAAATAAATAGCACATATATTTTTTTATCTAATTGTGATGCTATTGTCGAGCTGGACTTGTGAATAATTTTTCATATGTAAAATACTTAATATGTAAAACAATAAAAAAATAATGGGCGCATTAGTTGTTAAGATTGTCAATGGAGCAAGGATGGAGATCCTTTTTAGTCCGTCATCCATAATTTTGATTTTTTCATTTTTCTTTACCTAAAATTCTTATGAGGACATATTCGTAATCTTAGAAAAAAATATACCCTCAAATGAAAAACAAAAATTCAATTAATATTAAATTATTTTTTTTAAGTTTTAATTTTTATTAAAAGAAAAATTATAAAAGATATTCAATAATAAATATTTTATAATGAGAAGAGAAATAAATTTTAAATTAATAAATAATATTATTGATAAATAGAAAAATAAAAATATGTAACAATAAATATATAATATTTTAATTTTAAATAATGTTGATATAATTTTATTATAAACTACTTTGAAATAATAAGAATAAATTATAAAATAATATATGATTTTAAATGTTTTGAATTTAAGTAAATAGTTGAAATAATTTTTATACAATTATTGATATTTTAAAAGAATAAAAATATAATTTTTAAAAAAATATATAATACATTATTTAAGATTAGTTTAAATTTTATGTAATTAAATTTAAAAAAATTAAAAAATATAGATAAATTTATATATTTATTAAAATAAAATTTATATTTAAAAAATTACCAAAAATAACATTTCTAAAACTTATAATAAAAAAACTAATACTCTAATAATATTTAACATTTAACATTGAACGGATCTAAATTACCTTAATTTAATTTGAACGACGTTTAATTGAACGGATGTTAAAAAAATGATGCAAATTTTTTTAATTGATAAAATATATAATTTAAATATAAAAATATTATTTTTATTATTATAAATTTTAAAAGAAGTTATTTTTATTATTTTTTCAATATATTTTTAAAAAATATAATAAAAAGGGCAATCCTTGTTGTCCGTATTATAAAATAAGGATGTCGTTCCCACTTTCTCATTTTTTTATTTTATTATCTTATTATTCTTTAACCGAATAATTCTACCAAGAATATGACCAATTAAAAAATTGACAAAATTGCCATTATATCATACTCGCGTAATAAAATATCTCCCATTAATCCTTATAATCGGGAAATTTATGCTTTTCATGCTCTCCTAAATACAAAACCCTAATTTTTCAACCTCTGCGCCTCTGCTATAGTGATTCTCAAGCTGTCAGCGGTAAGCACTTTTTCATCAGAATTATTGCAGAAAGTACATAAATTCTATCAGGTAACTCTATGATTGGATATAAAACTGTACGAGGCTTCTTTACTCCATTAAATTCATATCTCGATGGTTGTAGTTAATATCGTGAATTCCAGATCCGGCACTTGAATCTGAAGTAAACTCCTAAACTACAAAGATTCTATAATTATCTAGGTTAAATTTAGCTTGTTTCTCATGCGTTTACTTGACAATTTACCAAGCCTAGTTTTTTTTTTTTTTTTAATATATTCAATTATTATTTGTTGTTGTATTCAGTTCGTTGAGTTTCACCATTGTCATATGTCTCAGGAAAAATGAGTAGCCGTGCAAGCAGAACTATCTATGTGGGGAATCTTCCTGGTGATATTCGCGAGAGAGAAGTAGAAGATTTATTTTACAAGGTAATTGATTGTTTTTACAAATGAAATCATGAATGTATGAAATTCGGTGACTGCATCTTTTATCGTACATTTTTGCTCCTTGGAATTGTATCTTTAGCGAGGTTTAACAAATTAATTTAGTTTGCCTTTTTTTATCTTGAATAAATAATATTTATTGTAGTTAGTATTATTCAAAAATAGGACAAAATCGAATTAAACTGAAAAATCGAACTATACAATTATGTGATTTAAATGGTTAAGTCCGGTTTATATATTTTATAAACCGTTTCTCAAACAGTTCGGTTTGAATTTATGAATATTTTAACCTTTCAAACCGGATTGGACCGTTATATATTATATATATAAAAAATATTTTTCTTTTAAATATAATATATTAGTATTTATTTTAAAATATAAAAAAGATTTTATATTATTATTAAAAATTATATATTACATTTAAATTCTTTTCTGCAACTTCAGCTTTTTAACATACAATTTACAATTTTCAGTTGTATGTATATTATGATGATTTTATCTTTTATAAATTTTATCAACTTAATTATTAATTTATGTAAGATATTATATTATTTATATTTGTAGTATATTTAAAGTAACTTGGTTAGATTTAAAGTTTTTTTTTTCTTTTTAAATGTTAATTTCAAGTTTTAACAACATGATTTCGAGAAAAAAAATTTAAAAATAAAAAATCGTTAACCAAATCGGACCGGAACATCCGATTTTAACAATTTTATAAGTGAAACAGTTTGGTTAAATTTTTTTTTGGCTAAAAAACAGATCAGACTACGGACATCTTTAATTGTAGTAGTGCTATATAGCTCAAGTTGGGACTCATCCAATCTTATGTGGCAAGGAGTTATTGGTTGAACTATGGGAAAGTGGTGCACAGTTTTAGATAATTGGGTCTTGACTCTTGATAATGCAAGAGGCCAATAATATTTGGCAATTTGGATTGGGATTGTCCGAAGTTGGGACATTTAGCACTTTTTTTTATTCATCTCTACAATACTCTTGCTTAACTTAGTGGCAAGTAATTTAATGTAATTAAATGAGCAAGGAATTCTAAGTACACATATTTGCATTCATAATAATTATGGTGTGGCAAAATTTTCTTTAAAAATCAATAACTTATTAATTTTTAAAAATATTTTGCCACTTGGTATTCTATAATTGTTGTGTTCAAATGTGTGTGCAAATTTGTGTAACTTTAACATTCCTTATTATATTGAATTTAATGCCTTATGAAATATGAAAAAAAATGATATTTACCACTTCTTAATAGAGTAATGACCCTTCCACGACTTGCTTGGCAAATACTGATTAAGTATTCTATTGGTAGACATATATGTTTATTGCTAGATTGTAGACATATATGTTTTGACCAATCACAATTTTTCATATAAGTGGTGGTGTATTTTACTACTCAATTTGGTACTCTTAAAATATTGTAAATGTTATTCATACTCATTCCTTAGAATTATTCTTTATTTTTTGCTCTCTTATTATGAATGCATGCTTGTGTTTGTGCATTTGAAAGTGAGCATAACACACTATTATACATTTATACTATGCCATTTGGAAACAAAACCTAAGGATAGCGTGCCCCTTTAAAGAAATTTACATCCGTATAAAAAAGTTATGAAAATAAAATTAAATTGTTTGACTTTATGTTTTGTTTCTATCCTTAAATGTAATCATCAAGAGGAGTGCAGCTACTAATGGTCTGTTCTAAGAGGAAATTGTCTTTTGTTTTCCTTCCCTAACATTAGAATCTTCTGGTTTGTATGTATTGAGTTTGAAATGGTTCACAGTCTTACAAAGTTTTACTTGACAGTATGGACGCATAGTCCATGTTGATCTCAAGGTTCCTCCTAGGCCTCCTGGATATGCTTTTGTGGAGGTAAATTCCAATATTATAAAACTCAAAATGTTTTCATGTATTTGTTTTACTTACAACTTATTCATTTTGAACAAGTGTTTGCAATAGTTTGAAGAAGCTAGAGATGCTGAAGATGCAATTCGTGGTCGTGATGGCTATGACTTTGATGGACATCGTTTGAGGGTAAAATACATTTTCATCCTTTATTGTTCTCTCATATTTTAGCTGCAGTAGGTTAATGGGATACCTTCATACCTTCTTCTTACAGGTAGAGCTAGCACATGGTGGACGTGGACATTCTTCTTCTTCAGATCGTTACAACAGTCATAGTGGAGGTCGTGGTGGTCGTGGAGTATCCAAACGTTCTGAATACCGTGGTGTGTGTTTTTTATTGGCATTTTGCACTTTGCTATTAATAAATATTTGATATGTTTCTGAATTTTTGTGAATTTTTTCACAGTTTTAGTATCTGGGTTACCTTCTTCAGCTTCATGGCAAGATCTTAAGGTGATCAATTGAATTCCTCATTCCAATTTAATGGTATCACTCTCTCCGGTATTTATTTGGTACAGAGTCACATAATCCATCTCTTCTCGCAGCAAATTAAAATAAACAAATGAGTTAAAACGATATGTCTGCATGTGTTTTTGATCTCATTGTGGTAACTTCAAAATTCAAATAAGCAATCATAAGATCTGATGTATTCATGTTCAGGATCACATGAGGCGTGCTGGGGATGTGTGCTTCTCCCAAGTCTTCCGTGATGGTAGTGGTAAGATGCATCGAGTTTTTAAATCTAGCTGCTAGGTTTATGAAGGATCTATGCTAATGATGAAATCCTTCCGGTTGATTATTAATAGGAATGTTTCTCAACGATCTTTGTTGCTTATATTATATGTGGTAACTTTGAAATCTATGGTCCAAAACGAGGTGGATATTCTGTACTATAATTTGGCTTCATTCTGTACTTTCACTTATAGTTTGTGATAAAAGTTGGTTAAATTTGAGCTTTAGAAATTGGAACCTAATTACCTCTTTTTTTACCTTTCTAAATTGTTTTTAAAAAAATGTGTTTAACCCGTATATATCTTGCGTTCTACAGGCACAACAGGAGTTGTGGATTATACTAATTATGAAGACATGAAGTATGCAGTGAGTAATTTGCATTTACAACCATATAATTTTGTACGGATAAGCTTTTTCATGAAGCTATTGAGTGTGAGGAGTTATGCTTAGAATTAATATAGAAATGGTTCCAAATGCCAAAGTTACATAGATCCAACTTGAATTTCACTGGCTTTTTTTGTCCAGATAAAAAAACTTGATGACTCTGAGTTTCGGAATGCTTTTTCTCGAGCACATGTCCGCGTAAGAATCTTATTTTGTGATTTCCAAAATTGGAACTTTCTCTCCTGCACTTGCACATCTCATTGGCTTACTTTTATCTTAATATCTTCTTATAGGTGAAAGAATATGACTCAAAGCGGGACTCATCTAGGAGTCCTAGTCGTGGTCGATCTCGTTCTAGAGGCAGGAGCTACAGCCGCAGTCGGAGCCAGAGCCGGAGGTCAATCTCGTTATTTAATGCATGACTTAGAATGCTTCTGGGTGTATAGTCAGTTCTTAACTTAGAATTGTATTGCAGCAAGTCTCCCAAGAATAAAACTTCTCGCTGCTCCCCTGAAAAATCACCAGCAATATCTAGATCTCGTTCACGTTCAGCATCTAGGTCACGCTCCTTGTCGGGGTAAGCAATGTTTCATAGTCTGTATATGAGTTGAATTGTTGATGCATTTGAATTATTTCGTGCTATGTGGTTTCAGTTGTCTATGCCACAAGCAACTGTTACACCATTCCTAGTATGTAATTTCTTATCCTATTTATGTTGTTGTGTCATACCATTCTGTCAGAACAGCTAAGGGAAATGGAACGGAGTACGTCCTTGTGTAATAAAAGAATAATTCTAATTGCCAGTCATTGGGTCTGTGGGTCATGTGTTTGCAACTACTTTTACTATATCCTGTTAGTTTTAGGTCCACTAATGAATTTTGAAAATTCTATTTTTTTGCGGCATTGAAGATCTCGCTCCCAACTAGTAATTTACCTTTTCTTTTTCAATGTATCCCGTTTGCAAAAATTGAGCTGTTTTCTTCTTTTTGTTACTTGTTTAAGTTGATTGCTGGTTCAGGAGTTGAGTTACAGGGAAAGCTTATTCGTTTGCTGCCTAGTTTTCATTATTAATTTTTCGTGGTTCTTTGCGAGCAAATTACCATTTTTTGTTTTTCTAGATATGGATTTATGCAGCAAACTTGGATTTGGATATTAGGATCTTGATTGGATATGGTTCAATTGCTTGCAACTTTTTGGTTGTGGAGGTATGCTGTTTCTTAGATAGGCAATTTGGAAACCTTCTAGTTCCTCTTTTCTAATGCTTTTAGCATTGCAAATGTCCATGGCTGCTAGATTGGGAACACAGGAGCTCATGGCTTGCAATAGACTGGATAATTGTATACTGAGTACCAATTGGATTTGGAAGTCACTGTCAATATGGTGTAGAGGAAAATTCACTATCATTCCTGCTTCAGCTCTTGTCATGCTAATAGGGCGCATTTTGTGGAATCCGTGGAATTTTATTGGTACAGTAGGAAAGTCTTGTCTCCTGTCTACTGGTGTCTTAAAAACCTTCATGCCTTTATTAAGATATTTGTCTATGAAATGGGGCATATGTTTTGGAGTGATTTATATGGTCTGGCTTTATCTTGAAATGTTAAATATTTATCACTTTTGCTTTTATCCATGTATCTGGTATCTCTAACGTGGAAGAGGCATCAAGGATCTTGGATCAAATTTGGTAAAAGGAACATGTGGAACTTAAATTGGTTGTTTCTGGAACTTTTGCAGATCTCGATCAAGATCTAGATCTCCATTGCCCTCGGTGAGTGATTTCTTTTGCCAATTTTATAAATTCTCTGCAATTTATGTCCGCTTAACCTTTTTAGTTGGTGGCTTGACCCTGTTTTTAGTACCAAGCTGAAGAAACCATATTCTGTGGTCTGCGGCACTTGTAGACTTTGTAGTTTTCAAGGCTTCGTCTACTTCTTGGTTCTGTGAATCTGTCCCCTGTAGTTGGAGCTCTTCTACTTACCATATTAATTGAGGCTTAATCCCATCATGTGTGTAGAAAATTTTCCTGCTGGCTGATAGCTTCTGGGGATTTTCACTCATTTTATTTATTCTCTCTTTAATTTTATGCCCCCCCTTCTTATAGTCAGTTTTATGGCATTGTTAGAAACGTACGAGTAATAGCCCAAAGAAGCGCAGTGCAAGCAGGAGCCCCAGCCGAAGCAAGAGCCGGAGCAGGAGCTTATCTCGGTTTTTTTTTTTCTTGAGCTTTATATATCCATTTCATTATTGTTAAAAAGGAAAAAAAGAAGATAATGCATTTAACTTTTTTTTTTTTGGTTGGGTATTGATTTGTTATTGCCACATCATTCTGAAATTTTCTCCTGCATTTTACTTTTGCCAGGTGAGATCTGTCATTCATGTCCTATTCCGAAGAAATCAAGATTAAAGCTTCTCTAGTAACTATCCATGGCTAATCTGTTGAAATGGTCTGACCCAAAAAAAAAACTGTTGAAATGGGATGCCTTTTACTACCAGACAGAGAGATTCTGGATTGATTTAAATGTTAATGTTCTCTTTATTTATTTGGATTGTTGATGGGTTGTCCATGTTTTTTTTAATACTATGTATGAAAGCATGAACTTTACTATTTTGTGATGGTGGTTATCTTTCTTGAATTATTTTATTGCCACCTGGTTTATACTTTATACACTGCTAACAGATTTTGCTGTTTGTGAAACTTGATAGATTCCAGATATGTCATAGGCATGGTCATAGCTAGAAGTATATCTTATAGGAGTGCTAATGAAATACAAATGTGTACTTTTAATTAATTATTAATTGTGGTGTCTTGTGTATTAAAATAACTTTTTAAATGTCCAAGTTTTTTTATTTTTTATTTTTAAATTGTCGCTTTGTATGATTGCAAATTTGTGTGTGGAACAATTCTCTTTCTTTAGAGGAATGCCAATTGCATGAGAAATTGCACTTAGTACGAAATTGTTAAGTTCTGATTTCGTTGTACGTTTGGCATATAATGACTGGTAATATATAATTTTGTGTGCAGTTAAACATTATTCAACATAATCTATAATCTGATGTCTGCTTTATCAATTGATTGCCTTTGGGCTTTGAGTGACCCGTGTGGCAAACGGTTCTTGATTTGTAGCTCAAAGCCCTCTATTTTGATTCCTCCGCTTGCATTTTGAGATCGAAGAAACTCACGGTAATAAAGCCGATATTGTCTCACATGTGGTTAGTAAAATATACTAATTGGTGTGGCTTTCAAGTGACAACGACTTCTCTTATGGCCTGTTTTAATTTTAGTGAAAGCCCACCTGTCATCGTCTGACTTTTTAGCATGGGGTGGATGAGACATAATTCCTATTATTATTTTAAAGAAATATTTTAGTCTTTAAATTTGTACAGGTATTTTAAGTCTTATAATTTAAAATAATAATAATAATAATAATTAATCTTATTTTTTAAATTTTGTTAAAAAATTAATGGTAATATTATTTTTAAAGGGTATTTATGAGATAAAAAAAAATTATATCTTTCAATAATTTTTGACAATTTTTACTCATATTTTGGTGTAATTGACTTATAAAAATTAACTGAGTTTTCTTAGTTTTACAATTTGATTGAAAATTTTATCTTTCAAGTTTGGTATGTTATGAATATATTATTCATTTAAAAGAGTAATATAATTGAATGATAAAAAAATATAAGAAATTATAAGCAGAGAGAAAATATGATTTATTATATATTCATATAAGTTGTCATAAAATAACTTTATATATAATATTACAAAATGACTTTTTATATAACATAAATTGAGCTAAAATTTATAGTTTTAGTTATTTGAATTCAATATTACATTTTTTTAAATCTTTAACAACTCAGTGAAAAATTTAGAGAGCAGAGAGAATCACAAAAAGTTGTATTGCATCAACGTAAAATACCTTTGTATACAAGTTAGTTAATTGAGTTGTTAAGCTATACAAGGACATAATATACAAATTGTAAACTCTATACTAATAGTATTATACTAACAGCCTCCCATAAAAGCTTTAGTAAATATATCTGCAATCTAATCTATAGTGGGTACATATCTAACATCTAGCAAATTTTTATTAACTTGATATCTAACAAAATGAAAATCAATTTCAATGTGCTTAGTACGAACATGCATTATTGGATTCTTGGTAAGATTCTGAATACTTATGTTGTGCCAATACACAATTAGCTTTTGAGTGATAACAATATGAAGTTCTTGAAAAATTGATTTCGGCTAAAACAATTATGTTGCAACTATAAGTGTCCAAAAATCGAACTAAATTGAATTAAATTGAAAAATCGAACTAAATCAAATCAAATCGTACAATTATGTGAGTTAAATGGTCCATTCTAGTTTATATTTTTTCAAACTGTTTCTTAAACGGTCTAGTTTGGTTTTATGAATTTTTTAACTATTCAAATCGGACCGAACTGGACCGTTATATATTTATATATTAAAAATATTTTTCTGTTAAATATAATATATTAGTATTTATTGAAAAAATATTTTATATTATTATTAAAAATTAAATATTACATTTAAATTATTTTTGGCAGTTTCAGCTCTTTAACATCCAATTTGTAATTTTCAGTTGTATGTATATTATCATGATTTTATCTTTTATAAATTTTATCAACTTAATTATTAGTTTATGTGAGATATTATATTATTTATATTTGTAGCATATTTAAAGTAATTTTGTTAGATTTAAATTTTTTTTAATGCTAATTTTAAGTTTCAATAACATGATTTTGAGGAAAAAAATTAAAAATAAAAAATCATAAAAAATCTTTAATCAAACCGGATCAAATCAGATTGGACTGTCTGATTTCAACAATTTTATGTCAAATAGTCCGATCTTGTTTGGTTATACTTGTATAAACGATTCAATTTGGTTATTTTTTGGGCTAAAATTGGATCGGACTGGACCATAGACACCCCTAGTTGTAACTAATGCCAATGCCCTATATTCACTCTTAGTACTAGACCGAGAGACCATATTTTACTTGCTAGAGTCCTAAGAAATCAAACTGTCTCCAAAGTACACACAATCCCTACTATTGCTTTTCTTATCATTAAGGCAACCTGCCCAGTCAGCATCTGAAAAAGCTATCAAGTCTAAATGGGGAGACTTTTGTAAGACTACTCCATGACTAAGAGTGCCCTTGAGGTACCTTAAAACACACTTGATAGTTAGCCCATGTATATCACTAGGGGCTATTAAGAACTAACATAACTTGTTAACCACATAGGCTATTTCAGGTCTAGTGATGGTATAATATTGAAAGGTCTCAACAATGCAACAATGTTGCAAAACAATGTAGGATTTTGTAAAGGTGTACCTTTAAATTTTGATAATGACAAGCTGCTAGAAATAGGAGAAGATAATGACTTAGATGAACTCAAACCAACCTTATTAAGTAAATCATTAATATAATTATTCTGAGAGAGATGTAACTAATTTAAAGTTTGAAGCACTTCAATACCAAGAAAGAACGAGAGACCCTCGAGGTCTTTTAGTGCAAAATTAGCATTGAGATTGTTAATGATCGGTTGAATAAGTACATTGTCACTACCTATAATTATTATGTTATCAACATAAACAAGAATAATCACAATAGCAGCACCTTAATGCATGTAAAACATGGAGGCCTCACTATGAGAACCAAGAAAACCCTTGTTAAGTAAAAAGGAGTTAAGTTTATAAAACCAAGCTCGATGAGCTTGTTTAAGGCCATAGAGAGCCTTCTTCAATTTGCACACTAAAGGAACACCAGTAGCATATTGGACTTCAAATCCTAAAGGTTGATCCATGTAGACATCTTTCTCTAAATCTCCATTGAAAAAAACATTGTTAACATCCAATTGCCTTATGACCCAATTCTAACAAATGGCTAGAGTAAAGACTATACAAACTGTTGTGTATCTCACAACAGGGTTGAAAGTTTCAAAGAAATCTATACTAGCCCTTTGATGAAATCCTTTTGCCACTAAGCATGACTTATATTTATCCAAACCTCCACAAGCCAAAAGCTTCACCCTATACACCCACTTATTTCCAATCACCTTATAATTAGGTTGATGTTCAACTAATTCCCATGTCCCATTTTTAATAAGTGCATCAAATTCTGCCTTCATTGAGGCTTGCAACTTTGGTACAACTGTAGCTTCTGTAAAGGAGCTAGGCTTAGACAATATAGCAACATAGAGAACCTTAATTCCTGTCTTACCACATGTAACCATAGGATAATAGTTAGTGACTGAGTTGAAAGTGAGGAATGAAAAAAGGGAATATAATGAACATCAAATGGATTATTAATTGGTATAGGTGAAACTATGGAAGAAACTGCACCAAGCGCATCATGAGTGACTAGGACATCAAATGCATCACCAGGTGCATCATGAGTAACTAGGACATCAGGTGCATCAAGCGAAACTGTAGGTTCAAAAGTCAATGATTGCAAGGTGGAAAAAGGTAGAGGTAAAAGGTGAACAATGAGTTTCTGTCTGCAATAAGCAACTTGATCTGAGGATTTGTGATGTAAAAAAGGAAAAGAGGCTTCATGAAATTGTACATGTCTACTTGTAAAAATCTTGCCAGTAGATAATTCCAAACCAACGTAACTTGTATGTTATGAAGCATACCCCCAAAACACATATTGTGGAACGAGGTTTAAGCTTGTGCTTAACATAAGCTCGTAAGCAGGGAAATGCAAGACATCCAAAATTGCGCAGAAAAGCATAATTTGGACTCTTTGTATATTATAATTGGGAAGAAAAACCATAAATAGAATGGTATTGCTTTTTAGGTTTTTTAATTTTTTTAGTTTTGTTTTTACTAATAAATAAATTATTTTTTGTTAAACATCTGATTTTATCCAAAAACTTAAAGCATTTGAAGCAAGGTGTCAAATGGGCCAGCACGGCCCAACAAATCTTTGTCACGGTATTACACGACTTTCTAGCCAAAAAGAGTAGCATTGCAAAGCCTATGGCTTGTGCGAAGTCTTATTGTTTTAAAAGTTAATTTTAAAAAAAATAAATAAATAAATAAATAACTTTTTTTACATTTAATAAAAATTAAACATAACTTAATGGATTTTTAACAATCTATCAAATAAAAGGTTGAGAGTTTGACTCTCATTTTTAAAATTTTAAAGCATTATTAAAAAATTTTAATTCAATAATTAAATAAATATATAATAAAAATAAAATAAATTGGTCACGGGCCGTGCTGTCATTTTAAGCACTGCCCAACGGGCTGGGCACAACACTGCACGTCAAAGCCCATTCACCAAAAATGAAAACACGACATGATCGGTATCCGGGCCAAGGGTCAACACGACACGCTAATGAACGAGCTATAGACTAGCACAACACTCTAATTTGACACCGACCGATCCGACCTAACCTATTTAATACCTCTAATTCGAAGTCAATAGAATATGAGAATATAAATCTACTTTAGAGGTTAATGATATAATTTATACTGTATTTTGGAAAAAAAAAAGTTTCTTTCACCTTAAAATCATCTTTCTTACTTTTCAATTTCCACCTATTTTAGTGAAATTTAAATATAATAAATATTTATATGTATTAAAAAAAAAAAAAGCATCAAGCGTTGTGGACAAAACTAATGTAATGATTCATGATAAATCAGCACAACATAGAGATTATAGTAGGATTTATAAGATTAAATATAACATTTTAATTTATATATGATATAATTATTTACATCATTTTATTTTTAACCTTTTTTTTTTTTTTTTAATGTAGTTATGAATTTGAACATACAAAAAAAAAGGTCTTTTTTTACGTTATATTAAAAATAATATTTGTATATTACATGGATGCCAATTTGAAATTAAAAACATATGTATGAAAATTTATTTATTTATTTATAAGATTATATTATGCAATTAAATTATATCCTTTCCAAAGATATAAATTTATGCCATACGAAATTTAAGGAGAAAATTCAATTTTAACACTGGTAGGGAATAAGGTGAGATTGGAAATTACCTTCCACGATCTCAATTTTCTTATAATATTTTTTTGAATTATATTATATATTCGTAAAATTTTATAGTGATGTAAATAAATATTTTCATTATAAAATCTTTAATATTATAATATATGAAACAATTGCTTGTTAAGTTAACAATATAAATAATTTAATTATATTTATAATGTATATTTTAAGTTTAAAATTATGAAATTTTATTGCATAATAAATAAATACATTTAAAATTTTATGGATATTTAGGCTATTAAAAATTCAATTTACCTAAATTTATTTAGGGAAAAATACCCTGGTAGTCCTGTACTTAATATAAATAGAGCACTCTAGTCCTTTATTTTTTTTTTTAAACTACTTTAATCCTTTATTTATGAAAAATAAATAGTATAAGTCCTTTTTTTAACCTTCCGTTAAATTTTTCATCTACTCTCCATGAGTACCACATGTGCAAAAATAAGATAGGTTATTTGGACATTTTATTTAAAAATAAATAATAGATTTTATAATTAAGAAATTAAAAAAATATAAAAAAAAGAAAAGAAAATTACAATTAGAAAAGAACAATTAGACTGTACGTCCTCTTCGTCTACTTTTCGTCTCCTCTGCCTCTTCGTCTCTTCTTTTCTCTTCTCCTCTTTTCTCTTCTCTATTACTAAACCTCTACTCTCAAACTCAAACTCAAACTCAAGTAAAATCATGAAATCGTTTTAGAAAAGGTTGGTCGAGGAAGATAACAATGGAGGTAGTGGCATTTGGTGAGATTGCCGAGAAGGCTGATAAGAGTTTATAATTTATGATTTTATTACTTATTTGGGCATTTGTATTTGTATTGAATATTATATACATTTGTGATTACTTTTGTGTCTATTTTTAATTTCCTAGACGAATCAGTTGAATGGAACATATCTAAAATCGAAAAGAAAAAATTTGATCATTCTAGAAATTTAACATTATGAAAATTAATGTCTTTTTTTATTGTAGATTGATTTCACCTTTTTACCCCTTTTTTATTTTTTTTATTTGAATAGAGGAATTTAACAATGAAGCAAATGCAATAGAAGATGATAATATAGCCTTTTTAAACATTAATGAGGCTGCAAGTGATAGTGATGGAGAGGTTGAGTTTGATGAGGATGACATAAGTGATGAGGATGAAGAACATGCTGTCTTAATGGAGGATATCAATGTGGACATGGTTAACCTATCTATTAACATGGTATTTGCTAATATCCTAGTGCTTAGGAAAGCTGTGAAATTTTATGGAATAATACATGGTAGAAGAATGAAATTGATTAAAAATGATAGATTGAGAATGAAAGTGAAGTGTGGGAATGAGAATTGTGAATGGGAGATGAGAGCTAGAAAGATGCAACTAAGTGAAAGGTTTAGGATCATCAAGTGCCATGATGAGTCTTTTCACAAGTGCAAAAGAGTTTATGATATTAAACATATAAATAGCACGTTTATTGCTGAGGGTATGCTTAGTGTATTTGCAAATGAGCCAAAAATAAATTGGAGAAAAGTTCAAGACAAGGTTAGAGAAAGATTTCATGTTGAAATCACCGAGACTCAAGCAAAAAGAACTAAGAAAAAAGCAAAGGATATCATCAATGGAAAAACAAAGGATCAATATTCAAGACTACCATTCTATGCTGAAGAGTTAAAAAGAACAAATCCTGACACAACTGTGACTTTAATGACTGAGGTGGATAAAGAAGGATTGCAAAGGTATTAACACTTTTGGTTGTTAAACAATTCATTTTTTTACAATTATTTTGGTTTACATACATTGATAATTTGTATAATTGTTTGCTTATTGTTTGTTTGTATCTTTTTTTCTTTTATATTATAATTTGCAGATTTGTAAGGTTTTATTGTTGTTTAGGAGGAGTGAAAGAGGGATGGAAAAGAGGATGTAGACCTTTTATAGGGCTTGATGGTTGTTTTCTATATGGCCCACATAAAGGGATTCTGCTATATGCAGTTGGAGTGGATGCCAATAATGGTATTTACCCACTGGCATATGCACTTGTGGAGACTGAAAGTTGTGAAACTTGGATGTGGTTTGCTAATATTTTTTTTAAAGATATTGAGGCTGGAGATGTAGAATATCTTACAGTAATGTCTGATGAAATGAAAGGGATTCTTGATGCTGTGAAACTTGTGGTACCAAAAGCTGAACATAGGTTGTGTTGTAGGCACTTGTTTCATAATTTTAAGAAGCACAACAAAGTAGATGGACTAGAACAAAAATTTTGGCCAATTGCCAGAGCAAGTACCGAGGCTGATTTCATTGAGGGAATGGATAATCTAAAAAGACATAATGAGAAAGCTTATAAATGGCTTTCAGCAAAGGACAAAAAATTATGGTGTAGAGCTTTCTACTGGTTAAATTAAATTTCTAAGTTCTAATTTCAAACGCTTATTATTTCATTAGCTAAGAAAATTTATAAACTATTTAGTTTAATTTTGGATTATGCAGATGCACATCCTACCGTGATACTCAACTTAATAACGGTTGCGAGAGCTTCAATTCTGTATTAGTGAATGCTAGAGCTGAACCTGTTCTCACCATGTTAGAAAGCATTAGGACCTATATAAGAGATAGATTTATTTCTAAGAGAAATGAAGTTCAAAAATGGGGTAATGAAATTGGAGACACTATTATGCCAATATATACAACAAATATCAAGAACTCATCAACATGCAATGCCATACACTGTGGTGGATATGTGTATGAAGTCCATTTTGACTTCAACAAGAAAGTTAAAGTTGATCTATTAAATAGAAGTTGTACATGTAGAGACTGGGATATGTCTGGAATTCCTTGTATGCATGCAATGAGATGCATTTTGTATGGCAAGGAAGATCCAATGACATATGTTCAAACATACTACAAACAAAGATCATTTGAGTTGTCGTACAGGTAAATTATTTATGTTGTACTCATTTAATATTTAATGGTAATATGTACTAGTTTAATCAAATTAGTATATTGACCTTATGTTTTCCTTTTGAGTTTTAGCACTGTGATCAACCCTGTACCAAGTTGGCAATTTTGGCCAGGATCAACAACAATTTCAGAATCCAACAAAATACATCCCCCAACACCAAGAAATTCAAGGGGTAGGCCAAAGAATTCAAGGGCCAAATTTGCTATTGAAAGACAAGTGAAGAAAAAAAAGAAATCTGTGACAGTTGTTAAAGGTTCCGGTAAGGAACTAGATAAAGTTAGAAAGACGGGTATGGTGATGACTTGTAGATATTGTAGAGAAACTGGTCACAATTGGTTGGGATGCAAAAAGAGGAAGAAAGATGAAGTAGAGGTAAATTGAATTGAACTTAATCAAATACTAAGATCCCTAATCAAATAATAGTGATATGTATACATGCTTAAAATATGCAAGTAACAACTAATAATACCTTTAACGATTGTTACATAGGAACACAAAATAGTGTCAATATGCAAACTGAGGTATATGACTTAATTTCAATTTTGTTTGCATGCATTATTTATGTCCAGTCCTTGGTGTGTTAATATACAAACTGAGGTATATTTCGGCTTAATATTGGTGATCCCAATAGGTTCTAAATTATTATATGTACATGTGCAGGTTCAAACTGAACATGTAGCAACACCACCAAGAGCAAAAAGATATAAGATGAACTCTGATAGAAGTGCACCAAACTTGAAGATAGTTTCAAGCTACAACAAGCAGCATACTTGATTTAGTTTTTTTTTTTAAGATATATGCATTTTGTAATTGGGTTTTGACTGATATTTTCGTTTTGATCGATGTTTAAAATTAGTGTCTTAGAACATTAATATTATACAGGCATATTAGCATATTTGGGATCGAATTTTGGGTCATTTAATAGTTAGAATAGAATATTACAGTTTATAAAACATTACAATTACAATATATTTTAGGTTATATTTTAAAATCTGATCTTGAAGCAAAAAACGAGGTTAAGCGATAAATTGCTAAATTCTCATATATATCAAACCAAGTAATGCACTTGCACTCAGATCATAATACATATCAATTCAATAAAAGACATATGACTTGTCCAAATATACATTTATTCTTGAGGCCAATTACTTGTCCAAAACCTCTGTTGCTTTATCTGTGAGTTCAGCTTTTTGAAAACCATAACTATTATACAACAAGAATTAGAACTGAGCCTGAGTCCACCTTCTCCTAATTCATTCATTAACTTCAATGCTTTTGTAACTATTTATAACCATGTTATATGTATAACCATTTCTATCCAAAACCTTCCAAAATAATTGCAACTTATTAGTCTTCAACAGGTCTCTCAACAATGAATTATAGGTCAACAAATTGGGCACAAAGACAACGTGTTTAATATCCAAAATCACATTAATAGCTTCAACTAACAAATCCATTTGCCTATACCTATCCAGTAATATATCAAAAACAACTGAACTATAAATTCTAAAATTAGAGAGTGAAATATCAAGAACAAGGAATATATCCAGATCATGAGAAGTACCCATTTTGTCTTCAGACTAAAGGAAAAAAATAAGGGAGGCGTTTGGGTTGAAAATCTCGGTTATGGCGAATAACGGATCGAATCATGTATGGGTTAAGCTTGTGGAAATTTCAGCTACTATTGACGAATCATATATGGGTTAAGCTTGTTGGGTATATCCGTCGATTCCATAAGGAAATTTCAGCTACTATTGATGAGAATGTTATTGATTTCTTGCACCAGCTCGACGACTTGAGAAGTACAATAGTCCATTTGATCGAGAGAATTGAGATCTGAGAGTAGAGAAAAAGAAAGCGTTTGGGAGAAAAGAAAATGAAAATGAAAATCAAGAAGAAGAAGAAGAAAAAACAACGCCTCTGAAATAAAAGAGTTTATAAGATTAAAAGAAAACAAAAAAAATTATTAAGGGCTGGAATTGGATTATTATGAAATAATTTTTTTAAAAGCCAAAAATAACCTTAACATGTGCATTGCACGTGATATTTTAACTTCAATTTTTAACAGAATAGTTAATTTAGGATCTTTAGTGTCATTTTTTCTTAAAAAAAGGATTAAATTGGTGTAAAAAATAAATAAAGGACTAAAGTGCTTTTTTTTATATAAAAAAAAGACTACTAAGGTTGTCTGCCCATTTATTTATTAGTGAGAAATCGACACCCACATATAAATACTCAAACTATTGACGAACAAAACTAACACCCCTAAACTGTATGGACAAAAATGCCCCTGTGTTATCCTAAATTAACTTCCTCGCGTCGCACTAACCTAAACCCCCACGTTCTCCCTTGCGCCTCGACAACTCCCTCTCGCCCTAAGCCCAAATCGTCTCTCCATATCTTCCTCGCCGGCCCGCACCGTTCTTCCTCACCGACAAACGCCGTCCAGCTTCTGAAGTCGATCGGCGTTGGTGAACAACCTAATATCACAACTGAGTTCGTCTCTCCCCCCCCGGCACACACGAATAGGTTGACGACCTAATACCCTAAATCTTACTGTTGAAAGTTAAGCGAACCAGTCTCCGGTCGTCGTTGGTATTTCCGACCGTCGTTGATATTTAGTTTCCTGATAACTCTAATTTATTAGAGTATTATTAGCTCTTATTCATAAATACTTGCTTGTTAATTTGGGAATATCCACACATTATAATCATTTATACACTATTTGTGGATTTTGTGATTTAAATGAATTCTTTGATAATAAATTCAAAATAATTATGAAATGTGTCAAAAAGAATTATATTTTGATGTGCACTCATTATATTTTCATTGCCCTTGCAGGAAATAAAGAAAACAACAAAGAAAATTCAAAAATACAACTTTGCTGCAGCTTTGCTACAGCATTGCTGCAGCAAAAATCATATCAGGAAATCAACGCAGAAAACAGGACAACTTTGCTGCAGCTTTGCTACAGCATTGCTGCAGCAAAAATCATATCAGGAAATCAACGCAGAAAACAGAGGCTGACTTGGAGTTAAAATTTAAAGGCTGATTTGGACTCTAAATAAAAGGACAATTTTGGGCTCTTACTAACTCACCCCTTTAGGGATAATATTGGAAATTAACACACCAAAACTTGTCTCCAATTAAACCTAATATAAAAGAACAAAAACAGGGGCTGATCTTGAAAAAGAACTGCGGCAGCAAATAAAATACATATACAGCAGATCTGGGCAGCAGCTGCGTGGGACAGAAGAGGAGAAAATACTCAGCAGCAATAGCGCAGATCAGAGGAGAATTTTGGGCAGCAACGCAGGAGACGAGAGGCAGAAAATATAGGGCAATTCTGGGCACAAAAACTGATCAGAAAACAACACAGAAAAGAGAGAAAAACAAGCAGAGAGCAATGCAATTTCTGGGCAGATTCTGAACAGAAATTCTAGACAGAAACAGGAGGACATCAGAGGAGGAAAACACAGCAGAATTGGACAGAGAACAGAGACAAATTCAATAGAAGGGGGTTTTATTAATTTATTCCTTCTTCTATTCTTCTTTTATTGTTTTTCCAAATTTCTATAACTCTATGAATCTGATGTTGACCATGGATGATTTGTTATTTAATTTTAGAAATATGCTTGGCTAAATTTTCATTCAGTTAGGGTTGTGGATGTGGAAGTGTATGTAGACCTTATGCTTTAATTTTATAAAGTTGTGCTTTGCTTGGTGAAGGATGCTAGTTATTCTATGCTTGATTAATTGATTTATTCTTATTGATTGTTTGATCAACAATTGATAGGTTAGTAGACTAAAATTGAATCTGGAAAGGTTAATTTAAGTTGGATAAAGCTAGAATAGTGTGAAGAAATTAATATAGGAATATATAATTATCTCACATAACTCAAAAGAATTTGTGCATGAATGTTGTTCTTAGATTCAGTTTTGCATAGGAATATGTTTCATTGAGTCATAGAATATATAAACATTGCAGATTCGGAAGAATCCTTTGTGAATTTTTGCAATTCTTGTTACTGGTATACTTTGCTGCAGCATTGCTACAGCATTGCTGCAGCAACGCAGTTTGTCTACATCACTTGTCACATTCGCAATCCTAACTGATTTATCTCCTTGCGATCCTTGATATCTCTCTCGTTAAACTTTGTTTCAGTATTTTCACTCTTGTTCTCTCGTATTATTTATTTTATTTTATTTATTTTATTTTAATAAACAAAAACACAAAATATTGATTTTAATTGTTAATTTTTACGATATTTTCTAGTATTCCAATCTCCGTGGGAACGATCTTTCTTATCATTATATTACTTGTTTGCGACACGTGCACTTGCGTTAAATCATATACACCATTGTGAGCAACAAGTTTTTGGCGCCGTTGCCGGGGATTGGCAACGTTAGAAATTATTCGTAAAAATCGACTTTTGTTTTTATTTAATTTTTGTTATCTAATATCTCTTCTGCGTCTTTTGTATAAGCAGATTTCGTGACAAGGATATCCTACCCTTCAATCCCGGAATTGAACGTACTTTCAGACTAAGAAGAAGAGAACAACAAGGTTTCGCTCAGATTGAAGATATGGCACAAGCAGGGAACGGAAACAATGGCCATGAACAGAATTTAAACAATGCAATCAATGTGATACCTCCAATGGATGACAGGGACAGAGCTTTGAATGAATATGCATTGCCCATGCTAGAAGGGTTGAATCCAAGCATCACAAGACCAAACATTCAAGCAACTCACTTTGAGTTAAAACCGGTGATGTTTCAGATGCTACAAACAGTCGGGCAATTTAGTGGGTTACCCACAGAAGATCCTCATCTGCATCTCAGGTTATTTATTGAAGTTAGTGACTCATTTAAATGGACAGGGGTAACCGAGGAAGCATTTAGGCTCAAATTATTCCCTTATTCCTTAAGAGATCGTGCTAGAGCATGGCTTAACTCCTTGCCACCTGACTCTATTGCAACTTGGAATGACTTAGCTGAGAAATTCTTGATGAAATACTTCCCACCAACAAAGAATGCTAAATTGAGGAATGACATCACCTCCTACCAACAATTGGATGGAGAATCTCTATATGAAGCTTGGGAAAGATTTAAAGAATTGTTAAGGAAATGTCCTCACCATGGTATACCTCATTGGATCCAAATGGAGACTTTCTACAATGGTCTCAATGCTCAAATGAGAACAATTGTTGATGCATCTGCTAATGGAGCTCTTTTAGCCAAGTCTTACAATGAAGCCTATGATCTACTTGAGAGGATGGCTAGCAATAATTACCAATGGCCAATGGATAGAGTAGCAACTGCAAAAAGAGTAGCTGGTGTGCATGAGGTTAATGATGTTACGGCACTTACAGCTCAAGTGTCATCCTTGGTTAATCTGTTGAAGAATCAGCATGTGACGGCAAATGTGAATTCAATTCAAGATTCAGGAATTTCATGCGTCTATTGTTCGGGACCTCATGTATTTGATAATTGCCCTTCAAATCCTGAATCAATTTGTTTTGTGAGTGATGTAAACAGGAACCATAATCCGTACTCCAACACATATAACCCAGGGTGGAGGCAACACCCAAATTTCTCTTGGAACAATCAAAGTGGTGGTCAAGCTAACCATACCATACCTAACCGACCTACATTCCCACCAGGATTTCAACAACAGCCACAGAGAAATCAACCGAATGAACCATCCAGCTCGTTGGAATCTTTACTCAAAGAATACATGGCTAAGAATGATGCAATTCTTCAAAGTCAAGCTGCTTCAATGAGGAATCTAGAAAATCAAGTGGGACAGCTAGCTAATGAACTTAGGAACCGTCCACAAGGTGCACTTCCAAGTGATACTGAAACTCCAATGAGAGAAAGAAAAGAATTTTGCAAAGCCATTACTCTAAGGAGTGGAAAAGAATTAGAGGGACCAAATGGACAGAAAATAAGTCAAAAGGGGAACATTTCAACCCAAGATAAGGAGGAAAAAGATTTGGAAAAATCTGAAGCAGTTCTGAAAAACTCAGAAAATTCTGGTATCCAAAATGCTACAGCATTGCTGCAGCAAAGTTCGCAGCAACACAGACCACCTCCACCATTCCCTCAAAGATTTCAGAAACAGCAACAAGACCTTCAATTCAGGAAATTTTTAGATGTTCTTAAGCAACTTCATATCAACATTCCATTGGTAGAAGCCTTGGAACAAATGCCAAATTATGTCAAATTCATGAAAGACATCCTGACCAAAAAGAGACGATTTGGCGAATTTGAGACAGTTGCCTTAACAAGTGAAAGTAGTGCTATGTTACAGAACAAACTTCCTCCTAAGCTCAAGGATCCTGGGAGTTTCACAATTCCATGCTCTATAGGTAATCAATATTTTGGCAAGGCTTTATGTGATTTGGGAGCAAGCATTAATTTGATGCCTTTGTCAATTTTTAAGAAGTTGGGGATTGGTGAAGCATGGCCTACTACAGTCTCTTTACAATTGGCAGATCGATCCATTGCTTATCCTGAAGGAAAAATTGAAGATGTCTTGGTGAAAGTGGACAAATTCATCTTCCCAGCAGATTTTATTGTACTTGACTATGAAGAAGACAGAGAAGTGCCTATTATTTTGGGAAGACCATTCTTAGCTACAGGCCGAACTTTGATTGACGTTCAAAAAGGAGAATTAACTATGAGAGTTCAAGATGAACAAGTCACCTTCAACGTGTTTAGAACCATGGAATCTCCCAATAATGTTGAAGAGTGCTCATCCATTTCAGTTGTGGATTCTCTGGTATCTAAAGAACCTGAAAAATGTGGCTATAATGATTCCCTACAAATTTTATCGCAATATGATTCCGATTGTGAAGAGGAAATTGAGGAGAAATTACCTTGGTTGGAAGCAGGTTCTAATACATATAAAACGGAAAATAAAGTTCAATTTCCAGACTTTTTATCTCCGGACTTCAATCTTCCTAAGTCTTCAGTTGATGTGCCACCAGGTTCAAATTCCTATCAAAAGAAGAAATTTTTCCATAATTTGAAGTTCTACTATTGGGATAGGCCATTCTTGTTCAAGCGATATACAAACCGAAAGATTAGAAGATGTATTCCCGAAGATGAGATGGTGAATATTTTGCAACAATGTCAGTCCTATCGAGAAATTAAGAGGATCCTAAAGAACAATGTTGGTCTAAGTCAAAAATATTGGAAATGTTGGTCCAAAAAAAAATTTCAAGCTCATGGCCAACACATTAGACATTATTGGAGAGAAATTCTTGACAGGGAGCATACCTCCATTCCACTCCTAGACCCATGACTACAAGCAAAGTCGGGCTGTCGACTCTAACACAAGCGCTCATGGGAGGCAACCCATGTTTCTTCATTTTTCTTAGTTTTTCTTAATTTTTAGTTTATGATTTTTAATTCAATTTAATTGAGTGAGTTCTTTTACTTAGAAGTTTATTTTCTGCATTTTCAGGTCATCCCAGGGAGTGTGAGCAAGAGAAAAGCAACGCACACCAATGGAGAGGAAAATTTTCTCACAGTGTAAAAAATTGGAAAATTTTGCTGCAGCAACGCTATAGCAAAGTTCTACACTGTTCTTCTTTGGGCAAAGTTCTATGTTGGTTGGGCTTATTTTTCAGTGCTTCAATTTGGTTTGCCTTTCACTCCCAGTCACCCATCAGGGCAGTTTCTTTACTTTGTCATTTTCTTTTTCTGCCTTTTTGTTTGCTATCTGATTTGTTTAATGGTGCGCACTGAGGACAGTGCTTATTTTAAGTTTGGGGGGAAGGAATTTGCTGTTTACTATCTGATCTGTTTACTGTGCTTACTATCTGATTTGTCTACTGTTGAGCTGTGAAATTAATGGAATTCATGTGATTACTTTGTGCTTACTGTTTAATGTCTGTACTGTTGAGCTGTGAAATTGATGGAATTGATGTGATCACTGTGCTGAATTTTAATTTATGATGCAAAATCTGCTGTGATTTTATGATGAATTGCTTGATCTAAGGTTGTCAAAAATTTCATGTTGTCATCTTTGTTTTGAAAAAGAAACTAATTTGTCACTTTATTAGAAGAGAAATCTTGCTTATTGAGAAAAATTGATTTGATTAAGTGTTAGTTGGAAAATGTTGAAAACTTATTTTGAAATATACACCCACAACTCTAACTGCACTGTCTACTTGTTTGTTTGTTTGATATAAACTTTGAATAAGGGTAACTTATGGGAGAGTTTGAGCCTCTAGAATTAGTTTGGAGAATTTCTCAAAGCGAAATTTTAGAAAGTTCACAACTCAATGAAATGATTTAGGCCTTCTTTGGATTCGATTATGCTTTTCGTGCTAACCTTGGTTAAAAATATATTTCATTTGCACACCTAATTTGAGCCATGAATGATCAAAATTCTTTTTGTCAACACCCACATAAAAACTTAGCATTTCCTTATTTGCATATCCTTTGACCTTTACCTCACAAGTGCATTACTATCTTTAAGAATTGTTGTTCGAAAGGTTGATGCCTCTTGGAAGAAAGAAAATTATGGTGTTGAAAATGGTGTTGTTTATGATGAAAATCACTCTTGTTTGATTATATTGAGATCGATCCTTCATTCAAAAAAAAAAAAAAAAAAAGAAAGAGAGAGAGAAATCTGGAAACAACTTTGCTGCAGCTTTGCTACAGCATTGCTGCAGCTTTGCTACAGCATTGCTGCAGCAAAACAGATTCACAACAAAAAAAAAAATGAATGAAGAGAAGTTTGGGGGTAGCAATGTAAATAAAGAGTCCAAAAGTATTCTTGAATAGTGTTTGTGCTTGTGGGGTATGATACCTAAATATGACTTTCACCTTACCTTTACCCTAGCCTTACATTTCAAGCTTATTTAAGTCCTTTTGATATTTGATTAGTGAATATCTACATTAGTGGAGAGGGATTCAAAAGACCAACATATGGAGGCATGATTTTAAGCTTAATGAACATAAATTACCTAAGTTTGGGGGAAGTATCAAATAACAAATTATGAGACATCACACACACACATGGGGTTGTTTTGGAATGAGTTTGAGATATTGAAACTAACATTTGAGAAAAATTAATTTGGATCATGAATTTGAGATTTCTTCTTTCTAATTTTGAAACAAGTTTAGTTTATTTATTAGTTGACAACTATGTTTTTAGCGTGAGTTGAAACCTTTGTTTTAAATTGCCACTTGCCAATCATCATATAATTTAGTGCTTGAGGACAAGCAAGATGCTAAGTTTGGGGGAGTTGATAACTCTAATTTATTAGAGTATTATTAGCTCTTATTCATAAATACTTGCTTGTTAATTTGGGAATATCCACACATTATAATCATTTATACACTATTTGTGGATTTTGTGATTTAAATGAATTCTTTGATAATAAATTCAAAATAATTATGAAATGTGTCAAAAAGAATTATATTTTGATGTGCACTCATTATATTTTCATTGCCCTTGCAGGAAATAAAGAAAACAACAAAGAAAATTCAAAAATACAACTTTGCTGCAGCTTTGCTACAGCATTGCTGCAGCAAAAATCATATCAGGAAATCAACGCAGAAAACAGGACAACTTTGCTGCAGCTTTGCTACAGCATTGCTGCAGCAAAAATCATATCAGGAAATCAACGCAGAAAACAGAGGCTGACTTGGAGTTAAAATTTAAAGGCTGATTTGGACTCTAAATAAAAGGACAATTTTGGGCTCTTACTAACTCACCCCTTTAGGGATAATATTGGAAATTAACACACCAAAACTTGTCTCCA